>VSMD01046995.1:0-31190 GCA_008750895.1 Mirza zaza | reverse complement strand
AGACTTCCCCTCCATACAATAGTTTTCAAACAAGTAACCATTTTGTTTAAAAAAATGCTGATTGGGTTTATATAGAATTGCTTGTATTAGGGTAAAATAAATTCACTAATGGGATGACAGGTGTGAGGGTTTTCAGCTTTGAAATGCTTCCAACCAGGGACATTTGCATTCTATGAGAAGTCTATGCTAATATAACATTCACACTAAGAGGAGAAGTTTAAATTGCAAATTTTGAAAAGCTTGAAGTCAGTAAATAATATTTTTGGGAGAGGGGTGGTGGTGCCAAGACTGTATCAGTGAAGAGGGCTAAATGGAAGGAATGCATTGCCAGGTGTGAACTCTCTCCTGGAGTTAAAATCACCTGTGAAGCCTGGGACTGGCAGTGAATTCTGCTCTCTGACAGGGGATTGTAAACTTTAGAGTGCATTAGAATCACCTGGAGGGCTTTTACAAACAAATTGCTTGGCCCCACCTCCCGGAGTTTCTGACTCAATAGGGTTGAGGGCAGGCCCAAGAATTTGCATTTCTAAAAATTCCCAGATGATGCCAGTCCCAAGGACTATACTTTGAGAATCACTGCTCTAAGGAAATCCTAATTGTATATTTGCTTATCAAAATGGGTTTGAGAGAATAGCTAAATAATAAATAATTTGCCTGATGCAGTTGCCTGGCTAATGTTTCTCTGTAGCTTGGAAAGATTGCTTTATTTCTTGGAAGGACATGATGCAAGGAAGGAGCAAGGGCAAGAAGGAGGTGCAGATATTTCCCTCACACTCCCCAGGACCAGCCCTGGCCCCAACTCTCCTTTTCTGAGCTGCCAGTTTGAAACGAGAGAAATCCAACGTCTCCCAGGCTGCTGCAGCCACTGCTGAGAGCAGCGTCTCATGCCAGTTTTCCCTGGCGGCTTCCCAGCCAGCCAGCCGCTCACCCTCTGTGGTGATGATGTCAGCACTCTCTGCTCCATCACACCTGGCTGAAGGAATCAGATAAGCTCCATGGGAAGAGGCCGGAGGAATGAGCACAGTCTTGACAGGTGAACCAAAGACCCTTTTGTTTTCTGGGCTGGGGCTGGCTGCCAGGTTGTAGATTTCTGTCAGTCAGCTGGCTGCTACACTTCTCTGCTTCTCTGTTTTCCCGAAAAAGAAACCATTAGTGATTTGCAAAGCTGCTCCAGAGCACATGGGGTTTTAATGTGAGGTGGAGATTGGGTGAGGATGGGGAAGCCACCTACAAAAGTGGTGCTTATTAATGACAGCGGACAAGGGGGCTGTGCTATAGACAGGTGTGCACTTTGGTAGTGAGTGAGTCCTGCTTGGAATCTTTTGGTACAATTTCCGAGCAGTGGTCCTCCAGGCACAGCATGGGGTGAATGTGTCCTGGAGAATGGGCTGGGCAGCAGCTTTATGTTCAGCCTCTCAAGGCTGGTGACTTGTCTGGGTTTGTCATCCTGTCGGATTTTCTTCTACTTGGGACACCAGTGAGTTTTGTGCCCACCGTGATTGATGCTCTGGTGGAACTCACAGTGCTATCTTTCAGAGTTACAATATTTAAGGAAAATGTTCTTTGTGCCCAGGGAATTTTGATCCAATCCTATTGATGTTGGTTCAGCCAAGGTGGAAATGGGCTAACCTCAGCATATGGCTTTCTCTCACACCCTGTGCTTTGTCAGGGCTATGGGGATGAGGAGTAGCGTGTGTGTGTGTGTGTGTGTGTGTGTGTGTGTGTGTGTGTGTGTTTTGGGGAGGAGTGTGGCTTCTTTGAATATAATTTATTCACAGATCAAAATTTTTGTAAAGAGGATTTTTTTCATCATTACAATTGTTTGCAGGTCTAGAGACAATTGTAATGATGATGAAAAAATTCTGTCTTTAGGGAGAAGGGCTAGGAGGGCAAGAGGATACATTCTTTCTGTGGAGTAAGATTAAGAAATGACCCCAGGGATTCACTTTGAGTTACCTGGACAAGTAGCTGGAACCGCGGTCTTTCTTCTTCCAGCAGGAGGAGCACACCCCTAGCTCAGCTTTTCCTACAACCTGTGGCTTCCTCTTCTCTCAGGAGGACTGCAACTTCCATGGCCCCAGGTGCAGCTTCCAGATACCTCCTGTAAATAACTGGCACCCAAATCTATACTAACTGATATGAAAATAATCTGACCATTTTCTCCCATGGATAGAGCTGTTCTCATACTTTGTCTATAGCAAGGCTTCTCAACCTCGGCACTGTTAACATTTTGGACCAGATAATTCTTTTCTGTAGAGGGCTGTCCTGTGCATTATAGGATGTTTTGCAGCATCCTGGCCTCAACCCACTAGATGTCACTAGTAACTCTCATTCCCAGTTGTGATAACCAAAAATGTCTCTAGACATCGCCAATTATCCTGTAGGAGTTAAAATTGCCCATCATAGAGAACCACTGATTCATAAGAGGGGAGATTCAGCATAAGTAAGAATCATACACTGGAACAAAAATACATTACTGTGTGACCAGGTGATTGCCTGGGATCCCGCATACCTCTTCATAGGGAGAGTGGGAGGATGGGGCATGTGCCTTCTCTTCTGTCACTGATCTCCTGTCATAATCTTAATTTGTCGGAAAGCAGAACCTGAGATGTGGTTCAGATAGATAGGGAGAACAAGGAAGCATAAGTGAAAAATTGAGTAAAGTGAGATGGGAAACAGAGAAAAGCTAACACAATGTATGTTAATGAGTAGATTACTGCAGAGAAATGAGGCTTGCTGCCTCTTGGGAACTTCTGAGGAACAGCGTAGAATGTACTTCAGATATGTCCCTCCAAAGAATGGATACTTGGGCATTTATCCACTCACTCCCATCCTACAATTGGTAGAGGCTGTACCTGAGGACGTCAATACCCTGCACTTATGGATTGCACCTACTTGCTACCTGCCATGCTCAGGTGGCTCAAGCAGATTTACAAAAGGACAGCAATTGCTTAAAGTAGGAAGCTCTCAAAGTTCCGCAAACAGTTTACCATAGCTATAGACAAACTTAGGTGTACTGAGAGTTGTGAACAGCATCTTTTACATCCTGTCTTTGTGAGTGTCCTCTTTCCTCAATAAAGTCTGTTCCTCAACCCATAGCATGTGATATTGAGGAATTTGTTCCAAACACTGGTGCATGACAAGTAGGACCTACAAAGGGACCCAACTTGAAGGATACTTTCTGATTGCTATTCTTTGGGTTAAGTAAAAAGTTTCCTGAATAGACCCTAGTTAAAGATTACAAAAGCTATAAGCAGAAAGAGAAGCTCGGTGCTTTCTGAAAATGCCAGAATGTCTGAAGGTTGACTTTGCAGATGGCCCTGAAAGTGTTAAAATGAAATGTTTATTTCTTTCCATGTTATCTGTATTTACAAGGAATTTGTGATTTATCAGGGACATGCATGTGTTAAAAGAGCATGTGCAATGTCCCTGGGACTTAGTATGCAGACAGCGTGCTTACTAGGTACTCTGAATTCTAGCAAGTCTGATGAAAGATGGGAATTAGAGTTATTGCTGTCTTCTGTGAATAAGGAAATTGAGATGCAATGTAGAGGGTCTGTAAGAGATTTCAAAGACCTTAATGGGTTTTATGAGGCCACAATAGCCCAGGATTATTGCTTCTGCTTATGGGCGGAAAGGTTTGAATGTCAACCTGAGGAGTTTGAATTAGATAAGAGAAGCCCCAGGAAGCTTCTGAGCCTTGCATGGTAAGGAAGGGATACGATGTAAATGGCAGTGGATGGCTTCTTTGTCACAGCTGTTGGAGGACCGATATTCTAGTGTCTGCTTGGCTACAGAAAGGATTGGAGTCAGGAGAAACTAAAACAGGAAACCAGCCAAGAAGATGTTATAATAATATAAGGATAAGATGGTGAAGATTGTAGAGTCAAATCTGAATCCAGATAAGGATTTCAATCTTCTAGCAGTCCTTCCTAGATCTAAAAATAGTGAAGTAATACTAGATTGTCCTGATATTAATGTAGAAACTGTCTGAGAAATCTCCCTATACGACATGGGATTATCTAATGTTATAGCTGGGGGGATCTAGGGCCATCTACTCCAGTGGTGGCTAATTTGGATGTCCATGGAGGCTAGAGAAGTAAGATCTGTGTGTGAAATGGGTATGGTTTTAATGGACAGACCCACATAGTGGGGCTGTGGAACATTGGGCCCTGTGCAGAGGCATGGTGGAACCAGCTCATGAGAGACAATTGTTATATTTTTAAGAAATTTTTAAGTTGGTCGACATACAGTGATAACTCGAAATGAACCACGGAAGGAGTATTTGTACCATTGAAGCTGGCAAAGACTACAAACCAGGGCTGCCCATCTCCCAAGAGCTGGTTGTTAAATGTTTGCCAGCAGCATCCTGCTGGTACATGACAAACAAGTGCATACCCACCCAGGCTGAAGTGGGCAGCCGCTAATCCACTTCAACCTCAGTGGCCTGGTGGGAACGTGAGCTCCCCATTTCCAGATGTTCTCATTTTTCAAACACCTTCATTTTATATATGATATAGGCCCAGGTGGGAGTATTGCATATTTGAGGAAGGGTGTGAAGGCCAGAGTAGAAGGACCGAAGGGACAGATCCTTCAGTCAGAAAGCATGATATCAAAACAGTTCTGCATTCTCTGTCCCTTGCTCTAAAAGAATTGGACAAATGGTACTCCACACATAGGGGAAAAAAGGGCATGGCATCCTTTGGCCTAGCAGGTAACATCCCTAGGATATTTATTGGGTTAGGTATGCACACACAAAGAACCGAAGAGATCAGGGACTAACAAGTAATGAGGGGAATATTTTCAACTATTCAGTTACTTTCACTTAAAAGCAAATGTAAGTAAAATTAGACACAATGAAATTCGACTCTTGAGTGAGTCATCATAATTCTCGAGTTCCCCCTATAAAATAAGTGAGCACTTTCTGTGGTTTAAACTTAATTTAAACAATTTGAAATTGTTTGCATGGCTGACGCAGATGGCTTATGCTTCCGTTCCCTCAATGCTATGTCAATAGATTGTGGTCTCTTCTGCCCCCTCCCCTTTTTTTCATTTTTTAAACATTCAGAACTTCTTGTCTTTCTAAGCAACTCATAGGCAAGTGGGAAAGGATCCTAAATTTAGCTACTTTCATAAGAAAGGATCTAGAGTACACTTTAGCAGCTACATACTTGCTGAATAGTAAAAGACTCTCCTAATTGACTGTTGTACATTCAGAAGGTTCTGGGGAAAAGATAACAATTAGGTTGAAAGCTACCTTTGCATCATAAATCTAAGTACCTTGAAAAAGATGACTTATTTTAAATTAATTGCAAAGACTTTTTGTGTTATAGAATTCTGAAAGACTGTTTTTACACACAGAATAATATAACCAAGTAGTTTTTTCTGTCTTTTTTTTTGGAATCTTTAATTAACATTTTGTATTCTATAACCATGTCAGATCACTATCCTGGCTTGGTCTTAAAATAAGTTTTATGGCCTTCTTGACCTTCATTTACCTTGGAAATAGAATCAAGCCAACTTCCTCTTCCTCAAAGTGAAAGTTGAAAAGCTTTGTACATTTTTAAATATCGCAGACTTACTTGGCTGGTGACTTGGGATTTAGAAGTTCTTTAGTGTTGTCCTGGAAATGGTTACTAGCTCATTAGCTGCTCTGCTCATGCCCTCTTTAATTGCTCCATATCTTTATTCCATTATAAACGTTGTTCTTTAAAGAACCAGTTTGACACAGGAGGCCATCAGAAAGGGTATTATTTTATGGACTGGAAACAATGACCAGAGCCACACTATTTATAGATCTGATGAAGGCAAGCCTTAAAGGAGGGTTATATGCTCCTCCACTGGTCTCCTTTCTCTGATCACTTCATAGGATTGCTCTCGTCAGCCTCTTTGTGCAAGTTGAGGCCCTGGGAGCAGCTCTAAACCAATGAAGTACGGCCGACAGTGGCATGTGCTGACTGGCAACTTTCTGACTGATGATGGGGCTTCTGAGTGAGTAACTTTGACAACAGAGAGCCCCCACCCCCTCCTCCTCTGGTGACCTGCATGGATGTGTAGTGTAAGCAAGGATAAGCTGTTTTTAGGTTAAGTTGCTGAGATTTGGGGATTATCTGTCACTGCAGCACAACCAATCCTGTCCTGAGTGATCCCCAGCTGCCCTGCAATTTGGAGACGAGTAACTCAACGTGGAAAGTAATGCCTTCCATCCTGAGTGCCTTGGTGTTTTCCGAGCCATTTGATGACTGGAGTGTGAGAGCTCAGAAAGATCTTCGATCATGCAGAAAATGTATAGCCAGTTTGGGTGACTAATTCTTAACTACTACCACCACAGCCACCATGCCCACCATTTTCCCTTTCAGTTTTCTCAAATTGGACTTTGAGCTGAGACTTGAGTGGTGAGAAGAAGCCAGGCTGTTTGTGTTTTGGGTGGGATAAGATTTTTGAGTTAGAAAAGCTTGGGCAAAGAAATAGGTGAGAGAGAGCTTGACCTGTTAACCTCTGTGAGGAGTAAAACATTTACTGGAGTGGATTCTGTGGGTGCCCTTCCCAGGTTCTGTTTACAGCACAGTCCCCTGAGTGAGTGTTGACTGCCGACGGCTCACAGCAGCCACCTTCTCTGGAGCATTGTTGTTCACCATTGGGAGGCACCAAGGACAGAAGGTTATTACTCTGTCCTTTCCCCTTCCCCAGGAGGGACGGCCCAAAACTAATGACCGACTGCCTCGAAGAACAAAATTTTATGCCCCTTGCCTCCAGGCAGGATATTTCGGTTTTGTAGTTTATGTTCTGGAGCTCCTCCCCACCCCCAATCAGCTGGACTCTACCTAAGACCTCTTTTGTTTCCTTTACCGCAGCAAGTAATAAAGCAAGTGTCTCAGTCTGTAACGTGTTGCCATGACGGGGCACCTGAGACTGGGTCATTAATAAAGAACAGAAATGTATTGCTTACCGTTTTGGAGGCTTGGAAGTCCAAGATAAAGGTGAAAGCAGGTTTGGTGTTTGGTGAAGGCCCATTGTCTGCTCCCAAGATGGGACCTCGAACACTGCCTCCTCTGGAGGGGAGAAATGCTGTTCCTTACACGGCAGAAGAGCAAGTGGGGATGAATCTTGTGGCCTCATATGACAGAAAACGAAAGAGAGCAAATCCACTTCCACAAGCCCTTTTTGTAGTGATATAAATCCATTCCTGAGGGTGGAGCTCTCATGATCTAACCCCAGGGGTCCTCAAACTTTTTAAACAGGGGGCCAGTTCACTGTCCCTCAGACTGTTGGAGGGCCAGACTATAGTTAAAAAAAAAAAAAACAAAACTATGAAAAAATTCCTATGCACACTGCACATATTTTATTTTCAAGTAAAAAAACAACGGGCAAAAACGTCCACGGGCTGTAGTTTGAGGATGCCTGATTTCCCATTAAGCTCCACCCACCAACACAGGTGCACTTGATATCAACTTTCGACATGAGTTTTGGAGGGGATAAAAACATTCAAATCATAGCACCGTCCTTGCTTAGCCCCTTTCTCTTTTCTGTCCTGCTTTCCTCATTCCATTACATATTTGTTTCCTCAACAAGTTGGATGCATCCAGGCCCTGTCTGAGGCTCGGCTTCTAGGGAACTAAACAGAAGACATGTACTGTGATACAGAAGGGTCCCAGGAGCAAAATATTCGGAGAGACACTGTGCGCAATTAATTCCTCTTAGAAGTCCCTCATCACTGATAGGACAGTAAATCCTCTTAAGTCCTGCAACAGAGAAATTTGTTTAACCTCGAATAATCTATTTAACTTTGAGACATTAAAGAGCCATAATGTGGAATCAAAGATCTCAGTTTCAACCCCTGCTTTGCAGTTACTGGTTGTATAATCTTATGCAAGGCCTAATACTGTTGAACCCTCCTTTTCTTCTCAGTTAAATGGTACTGTAGTCATTGCTGGTGAAAAGGTAAATATGTAAAATGACACGGCCACTTTGGAAAATAGCTCAGTAGTTTTTTGTAAGCTGATGAACTACCAATTCTCTTAAGTTTATCTCCCAAGACAAATGACAGTGTCTGTCCCCACAAAAAAACATATACACAAGGGATCACAGAAGCATTATTTATAATAGAACAACAATGGAAACAACCCAAATTTCTACTGACTGTGGTATAACTGCATAATGGAATACTATTCAGCAATTAAAAGGAAAGTATTACTGATACTGCTATGATATATGCCTCAAGAACATTATGCTATGTGAAATAAGACAGTCACAAAAGACTATATAGTATATACTCTACTTATATGAGATTCCCAGATCAGAGGTTGCCTGGGCTTTAGGGTAGTAGTGGAAATTGACTGCAAATGGGCATGGGAAAACTTTTGGGGGTGATGGATGTGTTCTAAAATTGGGTTGTGGAGATCATTGTATAACTGTATAAATTTACCAAACATCATTTGAATTGTGTATTTACAATTACTTAACTTTATGCTATATATGCTACATTTCAATAAAGCCACTGCAAAGAAAGCGTTTGACAGAGAGGGAAAGAATGTGAATGGTATGTATATGTGTACTTTCTTACTCTGACTTCCCTTAAAAATATATATTTTCTGCAGATAAAGGAATTTATTCCTAATAAATGTAAAGATACTATTAAAAAAGGAGAGGAAGAGAACTATAATAATTATCTCCTAGGACTACTGTAAGAATCACATGAAATAAGCACATACTGTTCAATACCTGTTTATTATTATTGT
This sequence comes from Mirza zaza, assembly GCA_008750895.1. Classification (NCBI taxonomy): domain Eukaryota; kingdom Metazoa; phylum Chordata; class Mammalia; order Primates; family Cheirogaleidae; genus Mirza; species Mirza zaza. Next base: position 22,452 of record VSMD01046995.1, on the reverse strand, counting down.
TGTTATTTTTATTGTAGTTGAGCCAGCATTTCCCCACTTACTTTTAGGAGCAAAACTTCTTTTTCTAGAAATACTCAATAACAGAATATTTCAGGATCTGTTGTATGAGACAGTTTGTCCATTGGCTGGTTTTTATTTAACACTCTGTAGTTATTTTTTGTTTGTTTTCTTATAACTTAACTAAGTATATTTAATTTAAGAAATGCTTTTTTATTCCCTGTGTATGGACAGGTTGCAAAACACAGTGACTTCAAAGTATTTCAGATGCAATAAAATGTTAGCTTGTGGGTTCTAGCAAGGACACAGAATTTTACAACAGGCATTACATTCTGATAAAATTCATATTATTTTTGAGAAATTGAATACAGTATGTTTGGCCAAATGTCTCTGAAAAAGCCAATACATATTTTCCCTTTATATCTTTTTGACATTGGACATACTGAAAATCCCCCCTAGATGACCTTGTGTTTTCAAAAAGCAAATAGATCTGCTGGTGTGCTGTTTCTGGATTAGCTAGAAATTAGTGTTAATTTTGCCCCCCAAAAAGGCAGATTACTAAAATACATTAGCGTTTTGGGTATGTGCAGTATTGACCAATTTGGACTAATTTAAGCCGTCAGAGCAAGATTTCACCCAAACAGAAGTGCTTGTAGAAATGAATTGAGGACTCTAGTAGTTTTAAATCAATGTATGCTGGGCAATCAGACTCCCTTATCACTCCCTAAAATGACCTGCTTAAAGGAAATTGAAGCACTGTTATAGTTGAGATAGCTGTGCAATCCACATGCTCAAAGTGGTGATCACCTTCAAATTTAAGCACTTAATTTAAGAGCTCCAATAATTTTAAATTGCTATGTGCCGCAAAGAGTGACAGACGGTTACCAGAGAGCGCCAGTATTTTTAAAACACTTCACTGTTCAGTGTAACATATTTCAGTAGAAAGGTTCACAGCAAGTTGAAGCAAATTTCCAAATTAACATTGAAAAATGAAAAGCGACATAGCGACAAACTTCAGGTTGGTTTCCTTTTTTCTGTTTCCTTTTTTTCCCCCTAGCCAAAAGAAAGGAGTAAGCCTAGTCGCTCATCTTTCCTTTGTATTGAAAAGCCATGGGGATTTGTCAGGAGCTAAAAATAAGTCTGTCTTTTAAAGTATGGAACCCCCTAGTGAAACCACACTTGGCAGGAGGAATGCTCTGTAAGAGGGGACCAGGGAGAATGGCCTTGGGAGCCAAAGGGAGAGAGACAGCTTGTATTAATCTGGGCTCTGAAAATCCCTGCTAGAGTTTTGAAGCACTAGGGGAGGCAACTGGAACCTGGCCCCAGGGTAGTGGAATTTAGATGGTGCAATCTGGATTGTTCAGGGAACCAGAGGCTGTGTCTGGAAGTGTCTCTGTGTACACAAATCTCTTCTCCCCTGCCCCAAATGCTTTGTTCCTCTTCCGCCAGGTCCTTTGTTCAAAAACCTGCCAAGTATCTCACCTCTCCCCCACTCTGTCCCCCCTGGAGTACCTTGGGCAGGGCACACCCCCACCCCTCTTATTTCCTCTTCCTCCTCTCTTCCCTTGATGTGAAGTTCCTCTGTTTTCCCTGTGTACTTAAATTGCCAATTATGGTTTGGCATTGGTTTCCACCCCAGCTCCCTGTACTTTTATCTCTCTCTCTGTCCCATCCCCACAATATTCTTCTACTTTCTATTAGGGTCTTATTTTTTTCTGCAATTGGATTCATAGACAACAGCCTCCTTTAAACTCTTCATTAAACACCAAAGGCTTTAAAAAAATAATTTTATTTTGGTATACATTTTATACAATAAACCATACCTATTTTAGATGTACAGTTTTTTTTTTTTGAAAAATGTATGCATCCCAGTAACCATCACTGCAATCAAGATATAGAGTATTTGTCACCCCAAGTGTTCTTGGAAGCCCCTTTGTGGTCAGTTCCTCTGACCCTGGCCCTAGGAAACCACTGATCTGTTTTCTGTCACTGCAGATTAATTGTGTCTGATTCTTCACCAGTGAAATGGCGATACTAACTTCCACTGTACAGGTTTTCCTGATATTGATTGGGGACCTAGTGTTTCTGAGCAACCCAGTCCCTATCCTTTGGGACTGGGGGAAGAACCTGAAATAGCCCCCTACAGGCTTGATTTTATTTTGAAGTTTTGTATTGAAGTTAAAAATGTTATGCTTTTTTCCCCCTTTCCTTTCATTTATTTCCATGCTTGTTGTAACTTAAAATTTACATTCTAAATTACTTACCAGCCAGTAAAAATAATGCTTCTGGAAGATGTTTTGTATTTACTCTGTAGTTTCCAGCGTGTTCTGACATACTGATATACTTTCCCAGATGAGGGGCTATCTAGGAGCTATCTCAGTTTGGGGAGCTGTCTAAAACGTTTCTCCTAGCCAGTCCTGCTGCAGAGCTCTCTCTCTGAATTCTCACTCTTTTATTAAATCAAGTCATAAATGAAGGCTGGTCTAGCAATGTGGGGCTTCCCAAAACAGTACTTGTGGAGGAGCGCACGGTTCAAGAAAACTTTCATTTGGCAATATGGATCCAAGGCAGGGCATGAACCTCATCTGGAAGCCTTACATGCCTAGAGGCTACCTTGTGTGAAATTCTTGACTGTGTGTTTATAGGGTTTACTCAAATATCATTATTACTATTATTATAATTAGGCTATATTTATTGATTTTTTTAATATGTGCCAGGCCCTGTTCTAGGTGCATAATTGCTTTTTACATTTAATTCACAACAGGGTTCTGCAAAGTTGAAACTAAAATCTTCCTTTTGCTGATGAAGAAGCTGGCCCTCAGAGGTATTTATCTAAGTTACTTAAACTTGCACAAGGTACCATACCAAGTAAATGATAAAGTTTGAAATCATAGCCACATGAAACTCCAGATGTCTTCAGCAGCAGCATATCTATGTACTAAAAAAAAAAAAAAAAAATCTGGTACCCAAATAAAAGGTGAAAATCCAATGAACTATGACCTCAGATTTAGTGGATCTTTCCACTGTTGAATGAAGAGCTTTTGCTAAGAGTTTCTAATGATGCTCTGTGTGTGTTGGTTTAATACCCCTTCTCCTCCTTACCCTACTTAATTTCCCTCTCCCTCCCCAGGTCAGAACTGGAAAGGAGGGTTCTCTCTGGAAAGTCAGATCTCTGGGGAGGACAAATGGCTTTGATCTTCAATGAGAAAAGGGTCTCAGAACGGAAATCAGTGAATGATATGCCATGGGGCTCTGCTGGAGGGTATCAGTGACTGTGGGCTGCCTCCACCCCTGGGACATGGGCAGAAAGGGGTTATGGATTCCAGTTAAAACAGGGAGGGGTGTGTGGCATTCCTCGATTTGAGAGATCTTATTCTGTTGCAGGCAAGCAGCACAGAAATAGACAGGGCCTGGCTGCTGTGGGGTGTAGGGATGAAGGCACATCATGTCCTTGGTCCTGGGGAAGGATCTGGTTCCGAATGGGAGCTGAACACCTCAGTGCTTTCTGTCTCCCTGGCATTCCCTCCAATCCCTGTAGAGGGAGGGCGACTTTTCATTTGGAACGATGCTAATGGAGTCATTCGGGTCAGAGTCTCCAAGATAAAATCTGTCACTCCCTTCTGCAGGCTCATTATTTCTACCTCCAGGCTGCAAGGAGGCTGTGGAACACTAGAGGATAGGGTTGTTTCCTCTCAGGGCTGACTCTCTGTGTGTGTGTGTGTGTGTGTGTGTGTGTGTGTATAAAACTGTGGTCTTAAAGGTGAGACAAATTATGGGCAAACCTTTTGTCTTAAACAAAGAGGGTGTCAGTGTTTAAATTCTGTACATAAATTTTATTGCCCTGAAACTCTGCCCCAATCTACTCCTGTATATGCTTTAGTATATCCATTTAACAACAGAAACATCAACAATAACAAAAAAAAAAAAAAAAGAGCTACATACAGGGCTGGAGTTGGCCTGGAATTACACCCCACATAGCTCTAATTGTTCAGTAATTTAAACAGAAGAGTGGCATTATGTTGACTCGGCGATTTAAAATTATGCTAAAGCAGGATTTTGCCAGCTGGATCCTTGGCCTCATTCAGGAACATACTTGGCTGTGTGCAACAGGGACCACTAATCCATGAGGATAGAGGAAATGAAATTTTTTAAAAAGGCAGTTTCCCCAAAACCAACAAACAATCACCAATCAAGGTGCTAGAACTTCATGATGAGTGGAGACCCCGTGGTTATTTATGCAGTGTTAGAAACTTGGACTTAAAAGAAAGGGCACCTGTGAGCTCCCTGTTATTCAAAGGTGAGATTCCACTTTCATTTAATAGTAAGGGCAGGGGCATGCATGCTGGATTTTTCTCTCCAGGCCTTGAATAGATCCATCCCTTCCTAATAACTTGGTGCAGTTATGCACCTTCCTGTTCAATATCTTAGGGAAGTGTTGACAATTAAGCGCCCTGGTTTCATCGGTCTTTAATTTTTTTCAGCCACCCAAATTTTGATGCTTGTAGAGTTTCTCAGCTGAGGACTGATGGGGACTATAGTGAAGTATTTTTCTTTGTTCTTACAAAGGAGGCAGCTGCTTTATTTTCCATCATACAAGTAAGTCCACGTGGCTGACCATGTGGCTGCTTTAATGACCATCATATAAGACCCTGTAGCTGTTTTAACGAATACATTCCCACACATCCCTTACATCAGAGCTGATTTTTGCGAAGTATGAATCTGGACTCTGTGTTGCCAGATCCTCACATTTTTCATTTTGGATGATAATGTGAAATATTTAAATATTTCCCAATATTTAAATATAAGGCAACTAACTGACCAACCAAGCAGGCACACACACATCAACCAGGGAAGCTCCAGGGATCTAGGGTAGTTACAGAAGCTGATAAATGGTTTCTCCAGGGCTCCTCTGTCAGGCTGAATCCCCTCTGTGGGCCCGATAGGGCTAGGGGATCACTACTTTTGATGCCTGGTCTTTGGAGCCTTGGGTCCCTGTGATTTGCTATATGGGGCCTTCTCATCTTTTCTTTTAGAGTAAGGATATGTCTTGCCTCCTCTTGGAGGTTGCAGGTGGCAGGAGCACTGCGCTTGGCCTTAGAATTGCTTTAGGCCAAGTCAAGCTTTGGTGCCTGGGTGAGAGTAAGCAGCTTGTTCCTCCACTTTGTTGTACCTTACTTAGCTTCCCCATCAGTGAAATGTGAAAAAATGCTGGCCTTGTCCCTTTTTTGGTGTTTTTATCAGGAGTTAATGAGGAATGGATATGAAAGTGCAGTACTTGGTGAACTATTGAGCACTACAGAGGAATGGAGCCTAGGCTGGTGGTCAAAGATCAGAGTTATGTCTTATTGAAATATAACTAACCAGCTGTGAGATCTGGCCAAGTCGTGTGATCCTTCTAGGCTTCAGGTTTCTTATTTGTAAAGACCAGGTTTTTCTAGGGAATGCAGTAGAGTGAATAAGAGGAGGCAAACCTGGAACCAAATCAAGGCTCTGTTATTTACCATGTGATCTGGGTTGGTCAAGTGATCTCTTCCTGCTCAGTGTGGTCCGGCAGCACCAGCATCTCCTGGAGCTTATTAGAAATGCAAAGTCTCAGGCCCCATCTCAGATTTGCTGAATGAGAATCTATTCACCAGGCAATCTGTAAGCACTTTAGAGTTTGAGAAGCATTGACTTAATCTAGTGGGAACTCAAAATGTGGTCCTTGGACCAGCAACATCATCTGGGAACTTGTAAGAAAAGTCACTTCTCATATATCTTATAGTCTCTTATATCTACTGAATCAGCAATCTGGGGATGGGGACTAGGAATCTGGGGTGTAACAAAGGCTTTAGGTGATCCTGATGCGCCACTGATTTAGCCTTTTTGAGCTTCAATTACCTCCTCATCTCTAATGTAATTGCAATAATAAGTTTATCATTGGAGTGTTTTAAGGTTGAAAAATGCATGGGATAGTAGAATATAATGTACGATAATATAATCTGTATGTATATATATATAGAGAGAGAATAATCATATATATGACAAGCAGCACTTAGTGTGCAGCAAAGAGTGGAAAATAAATTGGAAACAAGGTAATTGGTAATGTATACCAGTTATGGCACTTTGGTTTCAAGCCAACAGAAGCTAACCCTGGCTCACTTAAGAAAGATGGAATTTATGGAAGGATATGGTGTAGGTCATAGAATTAAATAATTTTTAAAAAGTGCCTTCAGTGCTTGGAAAAGGTTACAACCAGGGGAGCTCCAGGGATCTAGGACTGTAATAGAAGCTGATAAATGGTCTCTCCAGGGCACCTCTGCCAGGATGAATCACCTCTAGTTGCCCTTGGGCCATTCCACTCAAGATCCAAATTCTTAGTAAAGAAACTGCCTGGCAGGCTTGGGTCATCTGGAGGACAAGCCACCTGACCTGCTATGTGCAGTGGGGGTAGAGGAGATTCTCAAAGGGATCTGCTGTTGTTACTAAAAAATGTGAGAGTGGGAACCTGGCAAGCCAAGTAACAGATGTTCACTGTAGATATTTATAGCTTCCATATTCTGAGTCTAACATCATGCATGGACCTTGAACCTGGCACAGAGATGGGAAATCCTGGAGTAGGAAGCTGAAATACAGGTGCAAGGTCTTTTGGGAAATCTCCTAGTTGCTGCCTTCCGCACACAGGTGTAATACCTTGTTTTCTGTATCCAGACTTGAGTTGTTTTGCCTCCAGTGATGAAAGGAGTTGTATGTGCCACCAGAACGAAGTGTACCTTCACAAACACAAGTGTTGCTCACAAAGCTGTGAGATTTTCCTTGAGAAAGGGCAGCTCCTGCCTGCTCACTAATGAAGCCATGAATTATACAGCAAATCATGGGAAGATGACACGTTGGACATCTTTCTTTTTCTCCCACAGTTTTATAAGTGATTACAAAGACAAGCCCATGCCTGACATTTCCCATGTTGGCTGCATGCGCTATTTGTTTTTATGAATATTTCGTTCACGTGGGACAAATGACTATGTGTTTCTTGAGCTGTGGCCCTAGTATATTTTTCTCCTCTTGACTCTACCAGTTAATCACACACAAAAAAGCCCTTCTGTGTGTGGAGTTTTCCCCTGGAGTGTGTCTGTGCTATGGTAACAGTGGCTGATAATGGCCGGTCTGTGAGGGGAAACTGGTGTGAATGCGGCTTACTTAATGTGCGTGTGAGAGAGGAAGAAGTTTCAAGGGCATTTTAAAATGATTGTGCTGATACCTTGAGCACAATCTGCAGCCTCGTAATATTTGCTAATCAAAGCACAGAAACCCTGGAGAGGCTGGGAAGTCCAGTGGGTACAGTCCCCACCTGCCCATCAAGCAGGTTTGTCCCAGCACTGGCCATTAACTCCCCTTTTTACACATCCTGGGTGACTCGGTATTTGTTTCATCCCAATGTACCATGGAGAAATCGATAATTATCCCACAAAATTGTAATTAAAATAGCCAGTAGACCAAGACCAAGATAGCCAATACCAATGAGAAAAAGTAATTGGTTTTAGATCTGAAATAGTATGGCATTCCTGAGCTCAACGTTAGAGATATGTTTATGTCTGCAGGAGAAGGGAGGCCTGGGAAGTGCTCTGGTAAGAAGAACAGATGCAGTGGTGTCACTTCTTATGAAAGGGATTTCATGCTAATGGAAGATAGAAGTTGCGTACAGTTAAGATTGCTCTTAAAAATCTCTTAAATTTCAAATTAAGTCCAGTATCTATGGTTTTATACATACACATATGCAGCAATATATGTAGTATATATAATATGTAACATTATATACCATCCTATATATGTATTATATAACTATTAATATGTATATATACTATGAAATATATATTATATTTTATATGTAATATATCCTATAATATATACAGTAATTCCACATTACCCATGAGGGTTATGTTCCAAAACCCCCAGTAGATGCCTGAAACTTGGATAGTATCGATATTATGTTTTTACCTATACATATATATCTATGATAAAGCTTAATTTATAAATTAGGTACAGTAAGAGATTAACAATAACTAATAACAAAGTAGAACAATTATAAAAATGTACTGTTAAATAAGTTATGCAAATGTGGTCTCTTCCTCTCTCTCAAAAGACCTTATTGTATTTAATACTCTAGGACTGTGGTTCACAGAGGTAGCTGAAACTGCAAACAAGGGGGAACTACTGTACTTATATATTATACACACTAGTAACAATATTCTTATATTTGATAATAATAGAATAACAAGTATATGAATATGAAGAATTCATATACTTTTAATATATATTTTAATTATTATCTATTATAGATTATAGTATAAATATATTGCCTATATTTTATAAGTTTATATATAAACTGTAAGTTTATAATGTTATATACATGTGTATATATATATGTAGCATCTATATTTGGATACATGTTCAAAATATAATTTTACAGAATTTTAATTATGTAGGAAAATGTGCTTATATTTGAAATTCCAGAAGTTATGGCATGTGTGATTAACTTTTCTTCACATCAAGGCCTTATTACTGAATAGAAAGTACTTTCTCTTGGTTGCATTTAGAATTTCTTCATTTTACCCCTGGATATAGATATGGTCTTAGCTCAGCATTTGATGCTTTGCTGGCTTTGCTGCCCAAATACTATGAGTTTAAGCTATGCACAAGTATAAAGCATGGGATCATATTTGAAGTCTGGTTCTTTATCAATCTTAGTTTTGGATCTGATTAATTTGGGAACACAAGAAGCTATAGAAATTGCTAGTCTGCTAGAAATGCCTTCGAGGATGGCAATTGTTAAGTATCCATTCAAGGAAAAACTGAGTATTCCTGGCAAATAGATGATATTTTAAATTCTCATAATTTATTTACTCTTATTTTAACCATCATAAAAATTGTAGTCTATCAATTATACATGAAACTGAATATTAAGAGCCAGAGAAGAAACACAGTGGTATACACTTCCTTTGAGCTCAGTCAACTCAAATTATAAACAAGTTAGTTCTATACTTACATCTGTCTGTAAAAATACACACATATATTACATATGCCAAGTGTTATGTAAATCAACAGTTATCATTGCTGCACACACTATTTTCCTGTAAACTCCAATTCGATTTTCATAAACAACTGTTTCTCAAACATGATGTTTAGAATTTTCCTCCACAATTATCTTTTTAATTGAGTATATTATATACCTTTTCTTTTCATTGTAATTATGAAGTACAAGAGCCCACCTTGCAAACTAAATTTCTTCCTGTCCTTATTGCTGAGATAATACACTGCTAGTATTTTCAGATTTCTTGGAATTTTTTTGCTTTAATTTGTTCTGGACTGACTGTAAATAATTGAAATTGGCTTTTGAGAGTGGTTTTTGGAATCCATCTCATTATTTTAGACTCATACCTTACATTAGGTCATAGAAAGGGTAAACATTGGGAGAAAAAAAGCCCAGATCAGAAAATGTAGAAAAAACCAGTTCTCCCTATAACCTGTCTATAGAACGTTCTAATAAAACTCTGATGACAGCAGAATTAGTCCTTCCAAAGGTCCCAAATATGCATAATGCCTTCCATTATGACAGCACTCTCTTAATTGTCATTTCATGTTGTCTAGAATGACAGGAACAGAAACAGAAAAACCAGAGTTTTATATAGAATACGAGTAGAGTTCATTACAGCTATTAAGAATTCTAATGACATGAAAGCCAATTATTGTGAATTCAGGTGGTTATTCTGAATGTACTTAGGTACATGACAATGGAGGTAAACATTTCAGCCCCAGACAGCTCCATTAATTAATTACCACTCAGGATTCTAAAGCTTACTTAGATGCTCTGAGAGCTTTGTGGAATACTTATAAGATACACACTCAAGGCAAGTCCAGACAGGCAAGCCAGGTACTTAATAACATTTTTCCATGTACTTGTTTGACATTTATTTATTAGAGTAAAGCTCTGACTTAAAAGTATTTTACCCCATAGTCCATTTTCCCCTATAGCAAAACTTACATAGAAAAATCTATAACAACTTAAAAAGAAAAACTAGTGTGTCTGAAGAGGGCAGCCTTTCACAATTTCTTGCAATTTACTCCACTTAAATACACATTGCATTGGACAGCTAATATTTTTTGTCATTTAATGCTTGTGAATGCTTTTACATGTGCTGATCCTAAATCGTATTCTCTTAATATAGGCTCAATCTCTACCTTACCTCCCTGCTCCATATTCTTTCAAAGTTTCAAATTATGTTGCCAGCAACAGAATTTTTCTAAATAGAAGTCTGTATTTGGAAAAATTAACTTACCTCCAATTTACTCATGAATACTTTAATGGTATACAGTTGCTTATTTCTATATAAAGTTTTAAACTTTATAGCGTTAATTTATTCCATCTTTTAAGGATTATAAAATCTTTAGTTTCTTAAGAAAAGAAAAAAAATGATGTACTTTTTTTGCTTTTATACATATGATGTACATTTTTTTTTGCTTTTCTACATGGTTCACGTCCACAAGAAGGACCAACTACATGATCATTTTCAAGAAAAGTCATATAAGTGTTCTGTCTGACATATTCCATTCAGTCACAGAGCAAAGACTTCAAAAGTTTTCTGCTTATAAGCATACTCTTCCTGGGAAGTACTCATGCCAAGGCCATTTTGTACCTGACAGCATGGAGGACCATCCTGGTCCATTACTGCAGCTAGGGGCATGCTCTCCTGGCTACCTACGGCCAAATGGTCAAGTCAGAGGCTTGTTACAACTGCCCATGGCTGGTGAGCTCATTGCGCTTGAGATGGAATCTGTTCCTATTTTTGCAGAGAACTTGGTCCTCCCATTTTCTTTCGCAATGCACATAAACAGGTGAGAGGAAATTCCAGGATGACAATGGAGGGCTGTACAGTGTCCCTGGACATGTTCATATAGGAGAAAACTTCCTGAGAGTTTCATGTCTCTGTGTGATGGGAGGGAAAGTGTTTGAGAAAGAAGAATCTCTAAATCCACGGGAGTTTGATTAAACCACTGCAAGAATTCATCACATGGCTCTACCCCTCTCAAGCTTTGAGAAGTTCAAGCTTTGAAAAGCCTTGTGGATTGTAGTACATTGGTGGCATCTAAGTCCAATGAGGTCTGACTCTCCTGAGAATTCATGTGGCTTCGAGGAAAAAGTAATTGGTTTGGAATCCTGGGTTAAGGGCAGACTTAACCCAGGATTCTGGGAAACTGGGTTCTATCCAGCCTGTGGCCAGACCCTTCTCACTTAACATTGTCCCCTGTGTGATATCATTATTATGAAAATGCTTTGAAAATATTTAATATGACATGTAAATATTGAAAGACTCATGTTTTCACAGAAAGTTCAACTTTAGTTCAAACTTCCCAATTTATAGACGAGCAGAAATGACTTGATTAATGTCACATAATTAGTCTCAGATCCAGGAGGAAAAAAAAGCATCTTCCCAAATTTCTTTCCATGTATCTTATGTGATAGGCAGCCTCCCAGATGGCCTCCAATACCTCCTTCCTGGTATTCATACCCCAGGGTAGTCCACTCTCACATTTTACCAGGATTGACTTGTTTGGTCAATAATCCCTAGTAATCTTGAACCACTAATGAGGAAATTCGACATTCCTTTTGTTTCAAAGGACTCTGACAATGCCTGGTACCACTGTGTGTTTTACAAGTTTCTAAAATACTTTGCCAGAAAATCTTTAATGTGCTAACTCAGTCGGTGAAACCAACCTTGAATTTTAAGTTCTAGATATGCTAGTGCCTTGATATTTTCTGGAGGTAATGACCCAATCCATAACTTCCTAATATATTTGTTTTTATATTGCAAAGGTAGCAATCACTTCTTAGGTGGAAGGAGCTGCAAGGGAAGGACTGGGGAAAATTTGTTAGGCAGTTTCCCAATCAATTTTCCACAAACAAAAACCCCAAACCGAACACCCTTTAAGTTTTCTGCCTTTGGGGTTATTCTACATATGAAAGTGAAGGTATTGCTAAAGTGTTCATTGACACCCAAATTCCAAGCCAGTTTCCAAGAAGCTAGCAAGGATCAAATTGTTCAGGCAGGCTGCTATGCACTGCAAATAGATAACATTTCCTCAGGCATGTTCTAAGGAAGACCAGATCCCTGAGATGTTAATAGATATTCTATAAGCAATTAAGCTGGGATTGAGAGGAAGGAAGATGAAAAAGTAAATAGATTCATTGGACAAATAACGTTGGGAAACTAGATTGAATAGATTGATCCACTTACAGGTCTTTGGAGCAGAAACTCTCAGTGCCTTTCGTATGCTAAAATGTCTGTTGATTATTCAAGATGGCAGTGTCCTCTGTGTTAACTTTCCTGCTTTCCTGGTACTTCAAAATTCCAGTGAGAGACAAGAACAATATACAAACCACAGCCTGTGAATCAAATCTGGCCCCAGGATTATTTTGCAAATAAATTTTTAGAGTAATAAAGCCACACCTATTTGTTTATATATTGTCTATGGCTGGTTTCATGATACAATAGCAAATTTGGGCAATTGTGAAAGAAACTGTATGGCCTATATAGCCTAAAATATTTACTGTATAATTCTTTATTAAAAAAAAAAATGTTGCTAACCCCTGGGTTGGAGCATTTGGGAAATGCAGCATTGCCCAAAATTGAGCAGAGAGCCATTTTTCATTATCCGATTCTGTGGCTTCAGTTTCTATATAACATAGTTTGGGGAACACTGAGTCAGCTCAAACTTTCCTTATGGCTCTGTGTGTGCTTCACCTCCCCTTGTTACCTTGAAAGCAGAGCTCCCTACAGGGCCCTGGTATGTAGCTGGTAGAGATTTCTGTTTCTCTGATACGTGGAGTGGCTGATAGAGCCCAGAAGCTAAAGTGAATTGGTTCTTTTTTGTAAGACGCAGGAAGATCAAGTTGAGTTACAGAGAAAGCTACATAATAACAGGAAGCTTATCATTTATTTACTGAGCATCCTGTTCACTGTTTTTAGTTTTGTGCAGGAAGGGAGCTGGAGGTTACCTTGTGCTCATGTCTTCAGGGACTTAGCATTGGTTCTCTGTCTCCTTGAAGAAAGTGACTGCAAGACATGTTAAATAACAATGTGAAAATCAGGGATTTAATTTTTAAAAAAATACCTAAAGGGAGAAAGATCCTGAAACCCCTCTTTTCTATGCTTCAGAAGAATAATGTCTTCCTTTCCCTTAGGTATGATTCACAAGATATTGTATGCTTTCTACAGACTTTACTTGTGTTATGGTAAGAGGTGAGTAGTGTTTCTGCTAACAAGGTGCATTAGTTATCTATTGTTATATATTACAAATTACCCCAAGATTTATCAGGTTAAAACTATATTTATTATCTAACACAGTTTCTGAGGGTAAACTGGCTAGGTGGTTCTGGATCAGTCTCTCTTAGCGATGCAATCAAGCCATTAGCCAGTGCTATAGTCTCAGAAGACTTGACTGAGGCTGGAGGATCCACTTTCAAAATTACCCATGTAGCAATCTCCAGGAGGCTTCCATTCTTCACTGTGTGGGATTCTCCATAGCGTGGCTCATGCTGTACCTTTTCCCAGAGTAAGTGATTTAAGAGACAACATGCCGAAGGTAGAAACCTCCGTCTTCTATAACCTAATCTAGGAAGTAACTTCATAGGATCATCTCTATTGTATTCTGTTGGTCAAAGAGACTAGCCCTGATGCATTATGGGAGGAGACTACACCATGGCGTGAAGACCAGAAAGAAGGGACCATTGGAGGCCATCTTAGAGCCTGGCTACCATGTTCTACTTATTTGAAGCAGTATCTGTTAGTGAAGAAACTCTTATGCCCTTACTTCTTTCCCTTGACTGAGGACACCCAAAGCCCAAGGCCAGGGAATTGGGCCTCAAGTCAACTGTGCATATGCAAGACCATTGCTAGCCCACAGAACATCTTTTTATAAATTGGAAAAAGGTATACTCTTCAAATATTTTACTTCCACTTGTTGGAAAATTGTCCTAATATACCAATTTTATTATAGCAAGGCACTACATGTGCTGAAAAAGTGTTGTAATATACCATGTATGATTTTTTTTTTTTTTTATGTTGTGAATGCTTCCCTCATGCAATGCACAACCTGTGTAGTCTGCACATACTATGGTTGGCATATGGATTCTAGTTAACTGTACATGCAAAATGGCTGAGCACAATGACTGCCACATCTGGATCACAATCTTTCAAACAGGGTTTCATTTCTCGTTCGGAAGTGCTCTCCTAACACGTCTATTATAGCAATTATGTATTCCCTTGCAGGAATGTAAACTCTTTGAGGATAAGAAGTGAAACTCTTCATTTGTTCATCTCATATATACTGGGACACTGTTATGAGCATGTTGGTAAAAGAGATGGTCACAAAAGAAAAGTGCTTTAAAAAAGAAAGAGTCCTGCTCTCCTGGTAGTTATATTCTACAATGAACAATGTAAACCAAAACAAATCTATGAACAAGATAATTTCAGATAGTGATAGGTGCTGTGAAGGAATTAGGACAGGGTAAGGGGCACACAGAGTAACAGGGTGGGCTTGCATGTGGTTCTTTGGAGCAGGGTGGGAACAGGAGGAGCGGTAAAAGCCTCTTGGAAGAGAGTCCCATCCATCTTTGTAACTGCTGTTACTAACAGAGTGCCTTGCACACACTGGATATGCACCAAAATGCTTGTAAAGTTAAAGTGAAGTGAAGGGCCAAAGAACTAGCAAATAAAAACCCTGGGAGGACAATTTGGATTTCAGTAAATACGTATCATATTTTAACTCCTAGAGGAAGATAGAGCCTATATTATTCCACATCTGCTTTTTATAAGCAAAAGCACAAAGATTTGGTTAGGTCTCCTTAAACAAGACTTATTTATTTCTCCTCTCTTCCTGGAAAATAAATAAAACCAAGAGACAAAGCCTACTGAATATAGTTACTAAATCCATCTTTAGCGATTAATCGTATTGAGTTTTTTCTCCCTTTTACTTTTTGTGCCTAGGCTAGCTTAGATGTATTTTATTTTGCATTTTGTAATGGAATGGGGACACAATGAGTAACTCGTCCAATTTCAGATTTCACAACTTCAGAGGGAGGAGCATGGAGATTTTGGAGGTGGCCCAGAGGAAGGCAATGAGATGACTGAAAGCCTGGAAACTAGGGCTCACTAAGAAAGGTTAAATAAAACGGCTTGATTCAATCAAGGAAAAAATACCAAAGGATACTTAGCATTAAAAAGAGATAAAGCATATGTGAGCTGCTTGTCATATACTTTAATGATCTGGGGTTTTATTGAAACTGGAAAGATCTAGGTCAGCTTTTATGTAGCGTTCCTTACCCAGTTGTTAGAAGACTTTCCATAGTGTTAGGAATGTGATAGAACTCCTTGACTGAGCCAATTAGATCTAGAGTTCTTGGATTCCATAACTGAACTCAATAATTTCTTATTAAAAGGAGGGTAATTAGTTCCTGATTGTGTTTATAAAGAACGGGGAGGTTGGGAAGGGTAGAGACTACTTCTTATGTATCTCCCAGACACTAACAGTATAGGCTGTCAGTAAATGCTGAATTGATTTAGTAACACACATTAGAATATTTGTTCCAGGGTATCATGGCTTTAAGGAAGAAATCATGCTAGTCTTTCGATAGCAAAATTGACAAGGAGTCCCCAGAACTTCACCACACCCTCTTTTTATCTTTGTCAGCTTCCTTTTCTTCGTCTTCCTGGTATGAGTACTTACTTGTGATCATTTTGTAGCTAATCATTTAGGTGAACATGGGTAGAATCTTTAATTCTTATACTTTACAAAGTTCTTGCCCTGGAAGAAATATTTTTGAGTCGGCTGTGCATATCTTGCTTATTAAAAATGTCACTGCTGTCTAGGTCATTTGCTTTATTGGTCTTGTTTCTTGCATGATTCACTTCATTGGGGTTGGGAATATGTTTTTCCCGCTGAAATTAAAATCCCAAAACTTATGTCTGCCATCCAGAGTTCAGTCTGTCTGAGCAACCTGTATTGGTTCCTGGATCATAGTTGTCAATGATTTTTTTGTGCTAAGATGTTAAATGCAGATGTTCAATTGACATCTTTCAACACTATTGTTTCTTTCATTTTTCTTTCTTCAAATATGCTCAAGGTTTCATGCAGTAATACCAGGAAAAACTCCAGTTACCGAAAAATGTACATTTCCCCAAAGTTCCTTATCTTATGGTGATGGACAATTAGACTTAGAGGGAGCTGGCCAACCAAAGGACAGTTGTGGGATGGAGCACAGAGGCTGCCTGGTTGGCTGGCAGTCTTGCTGTAGCAGCTGTCATCTTTCCTTAACTCTAAACTGCCATTGAATTTGGTCTGTCTTCCAGATTTCTGCATGGCACTTTTTCTTTTTCCTTTGTTTAATCCAACATTTGGCTGAAAAGGATCTTCCTAACAGCACCCTCTGCATGCTTTTGTCATCAAAATGTGCTACACTCTCTTTCTCTTGTATTCCCTTCTTCATAATATAAGTTACCTGGATTTTCACAAGCCTTACCATCCTGGGGAAGAGAGAGAGAGAAAGAGAAGATACAAAGTAGGGTAAATATTTTAGCCTCAGTATTTCTTTGATTTCTAGCTTCTGCCAGCTTTTATAGAATATTTAGTTCTTTCAGATTTACTCCACAATATTCTTGAGACTTTTCATGTGATACAACATGTGCCCATTAATCAGTACTGTCAACTTCAAAGTGGTAACTGCCATTTTCCTTATGTTTTGCCCTCGCTACTTTAGCAAGTAATATTTTCTATGAAGACATATTAAGGAATTCCCTATGTTAATATCTTGAAATCTGGGCCAGTGCTGCTACACTTTCTAAGAAATTACAGAAGACATTGGAGCACTCAAATCCAGTCAAATCCTACCAATTTTTATGAGTAGTTGCCATGAAAAATGCCACTTCCATCACCTCTGTTTTTTTTTTTTTTTGAAACTGTCTCCTGTTCATACTTGCCAAAAGTAAAGAGGATTAAGTTTACTGAAGCTATTAATTAATTAGATGTTCACTGGGAACTGACTATACTATATTCCATGCACAGACATGCTCGGTTACATGAGTAAACAAGACCCAGCCCCAACTTGCCCCCACATCCTTCTCTCCCCACATAACATTGTGAATGTACAAGTCTACAAGAGAGTGCTACAGTTGCAAGACAGCCTGATAAGAGTTTTGATAAGGGGTAAGCATGATGTATTGGAAATAGATGAGAAGGGCAGTAGCCTTTCTTAATATTCAGGGGTTTCTAAGGGAAAAGGGTATGTATATAAACTAAAGCTCTTACCCAACCATTTAATTGGGTTACCGTTCAAGGTTCAATCTGTATCAGTAAATTAAAAATCAGATTCATTTCCCCAAGTGACTTCCCACAATTTCCTGAAATATTTCTCTGCTTAGAGAAAATTGTTAATAATATCCTTGGGTCCTTGTCCTTCAATGAATACATACATGTATCTGTAGAAAGGTGTGTTGGGATTATTCTGGAATTTTTTTTTGCTTCTAAAATTTAGTGTGAATCAGTTGAAGAGCTCTTAAAATTGCAAACTGCTGGATCCCATTCCCAGAGATTTGTAAATTCTTGGGGTCAGGGGAGAATTTGCATTTTAAACCAGCATGCCTCATTATTCTGATCTGGGTACTCCCCTTTGATTAACCAGTGGTTGCTGATGACACCAGTAGGAGGAAAATGAGGACATGAACAATTAGCTGGTTTGTCAGGTGAGTTTATTTTTGTCTAAGCCGAAATCCAAACCACGTATTATGGCTATTTTTTCAAAAACACATCAAGGAAACCCAATCGGATTTTGTGAATTGTAATATGAGATTGATTTTTTCACACAGCCACATCCATCAGAGCTACTGCACCATTCTGAACGTTGTCATGTCCTTAAATTTGTAATTAATGTTGATCAGTTGTTTTGTTGTTTAATTCCTGCCTTTTACATTCATCCTAAGCCCCAGAAAGGATATGAAGTGTGTAAATGATAATAGACTGCAATTACCATTATAAAGTTAATTATACTTGTGTCAATGCTGAAATGCCGTGTGACCTTCATGAAAAAGTTAAGCATGAACATGGAGATATTGACACTTCTCAAGAGGCGTAGATGTGCATTTCATATCGAGTTGTTATTGCATTCAAATCCACAAATGCCCATCTTTTGCCCTTCTGACTTCAAGGTTCCTTAACAATTTGGGTCATATGCTGTAGGCCACACATTTCCCTTTTCTTTAAAGTGTGTTTTGAATATCAGGCTCATATCTTGACTTTTTCATAATTTTATTTTGATTTAAAACCAAAGCTTTTTTTTTCCCGATAATAAAAGTAAAATTTATGGTTACAATTTTGGAAATGCATATTGTTGCTTTAAACAATGATGAATTATATTCTCAAAATCTGATGCCTGAAAAATTAGTCTGATGGCGAATTCTTATGGTTTAGAGAGACTTGCTGAAGCCCAACCAGCTGACAGCCCCCTTCTAAAAATGAAGGGCAGCTGGAATCTGCTAAAATATGCAGGTGAAGAGCCATTTTGGATTATTAACGTTTTCTAGTTAACTGAGGGTTGAGAAGAAGTTTCTTTGGCATTTTAAAAAACATAATATCAAAAAGAATCTAATCTTTCCATGGAAATTCATTGTTGAAACTATAATCAGTAATCATCTATATACTTAAAAGTGTAGAATCATTAAATTGTCTAGATTTGGGGCTGGGTTAATTAGCATGAGGCCATCTAATTTAATCCTATTTCACAATTAGGACAATGAATATCAGTGAAGGTATATGATCATTCCGTAGTGGAGTCGGATACAGTTGACATTCATTTCTATTGCTTTTCACTGAGGAAATATGGTTATGTTTTTGTTTAACTTCTGGCTACTATCTAGTTAGTTCTCCCTTTATCCAAGTTAAAGACCAAAATGCTTTTCTAACAGTTTGCTGTAGGGTTCAATCCCATTAGCCTCAGTGGGGTGGGAGAGACGGGGAAGGCCTGAGAGCTGAATCCAGCCCTGTCTACTCAGATGGGCAAATGCTAGACGGAAGTCAAATTGAGCAGGCAGAACACAGCATTTAGCCAGCATGCCAACCTCTCTGTGGCAGAGATTCAGGAAAGCTGTCAGAATCTGCAAAGGCCAGCACAGAATTACACAGGGATCCTGAAAGGCAGATGGAATGCAGTGATAGTGAATACAGGAGTTGGCAGTACTATATTGGTCTATTGATCATTTTCCAAACACACCAATCATTTTCACATCTTCATGCCTTTGTCATTCTTTTCTGCCTGAAGTGCCCACAAGTTTCTGATGAATCAAATTCATGTAATTTGACTCTTAATTTCAATGAGAGAGCAGAGTGTATCATTACACTCTGCAAGTAACAGAAACATGATTATGGTCAATTATGTAAGGAGGGTTTAGGCAAAAGTAGCAGCCTGGAACTTTGCTTCAGTTACTCAAGGAGATCAGGGGCAGCATGTCTGCTCTTCTCTTGACCTTTTCTTTATGGTCACAGAATGATTGCTCTAGCTTCATGTAGTATGTCTGCATTTAGAGAGGAAGAAGAGTGATGGGAAGGTACAAGCTTTCTCCTGTCCCTTTGACCAGAAATAAAGAAGGGATTTCCAAAACTCCTCCCAGAAGAATTATACTCATGTCTCATTGGCCAGACCCATGCCATGCTACCATCCCGAGAGGCAAGGTATACTAAGACAGCGAGCGTATAGCTTTCAAGCCTCTACGATAGAAGCAGACAAAGAAAAGTGGTGTCAAGAATGGTTTTGGATGAGCTTATGTGTAGTGAACTTGTGACATTTAACAAGCCCGGGGAGGTGGTAGCAATGATGTGGTCAGGTCTTTCCTAAGATGAAGGATCTTTTTATTACAAGAATAACTGACTTCTCAAATGACCTCATTTATTAACTTGGACATTTGTATACCAGTTTTACTTCAAGAGGAAACTTATAATAATGTGATTTATTTTCTGCTTGTTGAATTAATACCTTAGAAGTGCATAGCACTTTACTGTCCCAAGTGCTTCACACATTATCATTTTTGATTCTCACAAGAAGCCTATGATATAAAAAGTATTCTTCCAGTGTCACAGAAGACAGAACTTCTCTGTCATAGAGAGCTTGGGTGACTTGCACCAAGTCAAACAACTAGTGCAGTCTGAGGCTTGGATCCAGATAATTTGACTCTAGTGTTCATTTTATTACACTTGCTGAGGAGAATATGTTTTAAAAGAAATGAAACAAAGATTAAGTTTGTAAAGACAGAATCTAAGGTGTGTTAAATTTTGTAATGGTAGACACTGAATAAATAATTTTGTTTAGAGAAACATAAATTGTATTCCATTCATATGACAGTATGAAATCTTCTCTCTCTCTCTCTCTCTCTCTCTCTCTCTCTNTGTATTCCATTCATATGACAGTATGAAATCTTCTCTCTCTCTCTCTCTCTCTCTCTCTCTCTCTCTCTCTCTCTCTCTTTCTCTCTCTCTTCCTCAGAGAACCTCAGCCAAGTCTTCAGGTGCTCCTTCCTATAGCAGATGGTCCAGTTCACAGCCACATCAGGTAATAGGCTGTTTTTAAGAAACTTCACATGCCTGTTTTGCTTGAAGTGTGCTTAAACTTACGATTATTTTTTCACTGGGCAAGGATGGAAGCTATTGGGCTCTTGTCTATTCTTGCCTCAAACTTGGCCCCTCTTGACAGAGGGCTGTGTGTTTATTTCTTCCTGGTTACTTTTCTCTGCCTCAGGTGTAGGGTCAGGGCTATGTGAAGAAGATAGTGACAGGCAGGTAGAAACTTGGAAAATGTTGAAGCTCCATGTTTAAAGCCCCTCCACAGTGAATAGCATAGGTATGATTAATCTAGCCGTTATTGGGAGTGAAGTTTGCCTTGTTTTTCTTCAGGGAAAGATTGTCTCTTCTGTCCCTTTGATTCTAGGAAGTTGCGTACACACCCATGTGAATGTGCAAGTAAACATATGCTACACAGTGTCTCTGTCTATGAGTTTATACAACAATATGTTTAGAAAAGATACTAATAATACAAAAAGTCATTTTTGCCTAGTTATTCAGGGTAATTAACAACCTCTGCTCAGGACAGTCAATGCTGAACATTATTTGCCTTTTTGGGGAAAATTAAGCCAGGAGAATGATGTTGTGTCTCTGTGTGTAAGTAAAACTGGAGCTTTTCTGTTAATGAGCAGTATTTACAAGTGACACACTGTGGCCACGCAAGTTTCTGTGTGGTCAAGTCTTCTGCTTTTTGCAGCAGCACATGGTGCAAACACTGACTTTGGACACTGAAGGCTGAGTAGGATATGTGTTCAAATCACCTGGTAGTTATGAGACCACGAAAAATTAAACTTCCATTTGTCTTTTGCATTATTGGTCAGAATTCTCTTGTAGACTTTTCAGATCGCTTTGGCTTCTGCAGTTACTTGTAAGAGAAGCACATTATAAATAGTTGATAGTCACATATTTTCCCTTCATTTTATTGACTTTCTGTGGAAATTTAGCATTGGTGCTAACTTAGTTTAATGTCAACATAATGAGTAAGAACTCTTTTTGTGTGCTCCTTTTTATGTTTCTTTTTTGCAATTATAGATTGACACTTACTGATAAAGCAATATTAAAGGAAATTAATGGGAAAAATAAATTCTTCCATTATGCAATATTTTATCACAGTGTCTATTTTTATATTGAATTGGTTGGTGAAAAGGAAAAATGGAGGTGATGGCTCTGCCTTCATTGGATTCAGGTTTGTGTGAATGCGATAGTTTCTGGTAATTTTAGAAGGATATATTGCCTCATGGCTATGAGCTGAGAAAGGGGGTGGCACAAGAGGTGCAGTGGCACCCGCAAACAGATTGCTTTGAATATCCAGGTTTCATTTACTTTCTGCATGGTGAAAATAACCTGGAAATGTACAATAGGTTATGAATCAGTATTTCTGATTTCTCTTCTCAGACTTTCTGTGGACTGAATTAGCAAATCACTAGTTACATCTCTGTGCTCACTCTGAAAAAGTCTTTGGAGAGGTTCTAATCATGGTTTAAGAAAAGTAAGACCCAGAAATCATATTGTCCAAAATTATACAAATTTAGTTCTAGAATTCTATGTTCTTTCCTCAGAACTCATTTCAATTTTATAACTCAATAAGAGCCTTTGGGAACTTCCCTATGAAATAATCTAATGTTGTTATTCTGTGAATCTGTGCTGGTTCTGGAAAACTTTCCACATGATGCAATGAAATGGAAAAAGTGAAGATAGGGTAGTTCTTAATTCTGAGAGTATATTCTTTTAGTTTTCTGATGTAAAATGACCTTATTTTATAAAAGCATGAAATTATTAGATGATATTTGTATCATTTTTAATATCCCAGGCAAATTAAAA
>VSMD01046990.1:0-24307 GCA_008750895.1 Mirza zaza | reverse complement strand
GCGGTGGCTCAAGCCTGTAATCCTAGCTCTCTGGGAGGCCGAGGTGGGCGGATCATTTGAGCTCAGGAGTTCGAGACCAGCCTGAGCAAGAGCGAGACCCCATCTCTACTATAAATAGAAAGAAATTAATTTGGCCAACTAATACATATAGAAAAAAATTAGCCGGTCATGGTGGCACATGCCTGTAGTCCCAGCTACTTGGGAGGCTGAGGCAGCAGGATCGCTTGAGCCCAGGAGTTTGAGGTTGCTGTGAGCTAGGCTGACGCCACGGCACTCACTCTAGCCTGGGCAACAAAGTGAGACTCTGTCTCAAAAAAAAAAAAAAATATATATATTCAAAATCTGACTACTTTTTATCACTTCACTACAGTCCTCATTCAGGATACCACCATCTCCTGGATGGATTATTACAAGAGCCTCCTAACTGCTTGCCCTGCTTCCTACTCCCCACAGTCCATTTGCAAGAGCAGAATGAAGAGTGATCCTTTTAGAATGTAAGGTAGGTCACATCATTCCTCTGTTCAAAACCCTACAATAGGTGCCTACTCCATTCAAAGTAAAACCCCAAGTCTTCACCAAGGTTGACAAAGCCTACAACATCCCCCACCCCCCATTACCTTTCTTTCCTTGCTCAGTCCAAACGGACTTCCACAGCTCCTCAGGCATACCAAGCATGCTTCCACCTCAGGGCCTTTGAAGTGATCAATCTCTGCCTAGGCTTTTCCCTCAGATGGCTGCACTGCTCACTCCCTCACCTCCTTCGAGTCTTTGCTCAAATGTCACCTTCTAGTGAGGCCTACCCTCGCCATACAACTCAGCACTCCTCATCTCCCTTTCTCTGTTTTATTTTTCCCCAGAGCTTTTATCACTGTCCTACATATTGCATATAATTCACTTTTTAAGTTTACTATCTCCCCTATTAGAATAGAAACTCTATGACAGATAAGCACTGTTTTAACTCCAGTGCCTAGAATAGTAGGCACATGGAAAGGACTCAATAAATATGTTGAATTGAGCGGAAATAATCTAGATAGGAGTAAATTATGGTAGTTCCTACAAAAGCATTTTTGCTAAAGTGTAAACAGAGTGGCAATGAAGATGACGACTAAACAAAATTCCTTATAAAAATAAGGGCATCTTGTCTTTCATTTTTAAAGCAATTGGAATTTAAAGAAGGGTAGAAAGGAATCTCTTCCTTTTATGCATGGAGAAATCAGGGCCCTGGAAGCTTGTCATAAGCCATACATGAGCCAAGTTTAAGCTTTCCAATGTTTCCAGTTAGATTACGATTCTAATGGGTCTGCCTAATATCCCTTTCTGGTAAATTGTAAAATCTCCATAAATAACTGCCCTTCTAAAACCAGCTGGGATTCCCTATACATTAAAACTCTACTATATATTTAAACTAGTCACTAGGCCTGAGATGTCAAGGCAACTACATTTATCTGTTTAATCCTACCCTTTCCTATTTTAGCTCCACTGGCCTTGGCTTGAAAGCAGGTAACCACATGTAGTTCATTTAAGATGGAGGAAGCTGGAAGGCAGGAAAACATATAAATAAGCCCCCAAATCAGGATCTTGTATTAACAGGACACCAGTACTTCCAGCACCACACAAAAGCTAAAAGAGGGGCTTGGGCCTCCCAACCCCTTGTCCTGGGAGCTTCAAGTATGGTGAGGCACAATTTTTATTAAAAGAATTTATAAACAGAATTACCAAAAAAAAAAAAAGCCCCCCACTCATGGATAAGAATGTTGGCTAAGGCTGGAGAACCCCTCAGTAACAGGGACTGATGACATTTATCCCCAAATACTAGAGCTGAGAAAGGCTCTGTTTTCATCACTGTCCTGTGGCCAGCACTCCTAAAGCAGAAACCGGCTGGGAGGATTAAAGGAGCTCCAGAAAGGAAGAGATCTCTCAAGGAGAGGTTTTTCCCTAAGGTTGGGAGGCAGGTGCCTGGGGTCAAAGGCACATTATTGGAGAAAAGACCCCTGGATATAGAAAAGGAAGGAATCTTCTCTGGCACCAACAGTAATGAAGTTTACTGGTTGAAATCATCCTGAATCTGGGAAAAGGAAGGAGCTTTATGTATAAATCTCTTCTACTTTCTCGATCTTAGTTGAGTTGGCAGTTTTTCTCTCTTTTTTTAGTCTCTTTGGCTCTCAGTCAGGTTGGTAGCTTCTGTGGTACAATAAGGAAGTGTTGGCAATAGTGGGGCAATGAAGGTTGAAGGCTGGACCCCAGGAATCTGGGATCATGTGCTATTGGTTGGCCTCAGGAGATGAATGAGTTTCCTGCAGTGTTTGGCAGAGGCAGGCCTGGGGCTGCTGTGTGGCAGTAACTGATTTCCCACAGACAGCAAGGCTAATTTCTCACTGGCACCCAGAGACACCAGCACCTGTAGGATAGAGACCAGATGATAGAACAAACATGAGGCTCAGAGAAATGGTGATATCTGGGGCAGGTACAGAGGACTCTCATTGAAGCCTAGCAAGTCCCACTCCAGAAAAAGGGGAAAAAAGGATATGGTCTCTTGGGAACACAGAATAGACTGAATGGGAGAAGAGAAAGCTTGGAGACAGGAATCATCGGGACCAGAGGTTTACTTCCATTCTCTTTGGTTAGAAACTATAAAACCAAGCCACCAAAAGACTCATATACTTGTCCCCAAGAAGAGGTGATTAATGCCTCCATGATTGACAGTGAGGGGCAAGGGGGGGATGTTAAATGGAAAATTCATTTGCAAGACAATGTCTCTGAGTTTCCTGCACTCAGGGAGGAACACAGGCTGGGTTTCTGGATGTCCCAATTCCTTACAGACTACCTCAGAGAAATGCTGTGAACTATAAGGGCCCTGATCATCATGGTTCATAAGCCCCCTGGGGTATACCTGATGGATGCAGGGCTCCTGTTGGAGGCTCCGGAGGGCAATGAGGGCAGCCTCCTTCACGTTTGGCTGGGGGTCTCCACAGGCCATCTCTAGGAGCCGCTGGGGTACTTGGCACTGTAACAGTTCCTCCCCTAACCCTTCAGGTCCCAAGTTGCCCAGAGCTGATGCAGCATTGCGCCGGATACCAGCCTGAGGATCTCCAAGTAGCTGGGTCATACTGGGCACTGCAGCTGTGAGAGCAGGTCCCAGAGGACCAGCCTGGTAGGCTGCGTTGCCCACAGCAAAGCTGGCACTGCGCCGCACAACAGGATCCTTGTCTCCAAGCCCCAGCAGCAGAAGGTTGAGCAGTCCAGACTGGCTCTGCAGTGCCCCACGCAGGGCCATGCTGTGTTGGAGCAAGTGTCCCAGGAGCCCATATATGCGGGCCCGCACGGAATTCTCTGGGTGGCCCAGGAGGCTGCGGAGGGGCCGATAGGATTCATCCGAGCCAGCCAGGAGCTCCTGGATAAAGGACAAGTGGCTGGGAGACAGTACCCGCGCTGTGTGGGCCAGCAGGGAGAGAAGGTCAGAGGTCAGCACTGGCTGGTCACTCAGGAGGGCAACTGAGAGAAACGAGATGATAGATCTAGGGGAGGCAACCACTGTGTTCACAAACTGCTTGAGAGAGGTGGGATCCATGAGGGCCAGGTGTTCAAGGAGGCTGATGGGCAGTTCAACTTGTGGCAATGGAAGGTGGTAGCAGCAGACCTGGGAGAATGGGGGTGGCAGGTAAAAGGAGTCAAGGAGAGGGAGAGTACACTGCAGCTAGGTAGATGCAGGCCAAAAGCTGGGAGACAGAAAAGCCCAGCTATGGTGAGAAATGCCACAGAGAGCTAGAAGTTCCGCCCCACGGCACTCCGCATGAGACACAATGTGGAGCCTGAAACAGCAGGTTCTTTCCAAGTTCCTTCCTTGCTCTGCAAGGGCTCAGTCTCTCTACCTTCAAAGACTCACTACATAATGCCAAGAATTGCCAGAAATGTGATTCTTAGCCAAGGAACTCAGTCTCTAGTGTCTAGACTAGGATGTTCTTCCCACTGAGCTCCAACAGAACATGGTGAGGAACTGACAGAGAGAAGGAGGCACCAACTCAGCTCCAAAAACACGCCTCTATTCAGGCCTGAGTACTGTCTCCACTCCAACTCTTAGGTCAAGCCAGATGCTCTACTCTTACAGGGGCCTGGAGCCATGAGGAAGTAATTAGAGGACACAATGTTGGCTATCTTCCTCTCCCACCTCCCAACTTCGTGCCCAGGTAGCTTCTAAGTACCTGCAACAGGTGGGCTGTGACTTCTGAGTCTCTGAGGTCAGCCAAGATACCCGCAAGGAGGTCAGCATCCACATCCAGAGCAAAGGGGAAACAGAGGAGCTGACAGACAGACAGCACCACAACAGGGAGAAACTCAGACCCGTGAGGCCTAAGAAGGGGAGTGTAGAAGAAGAGACTTGGTCTTGCTCAGTTGCCCTTTATAATTCTTCCCTCCCTTTTATCAAGTTTCCTTCCCTGGTTCCCTTCTCCAATCTCAGTGATTCCTTAAGATTCTAGCTTAGTCCTTATCCCATTTCTTGCCTCATAGCTCAATCTGTCAGTGGCTTCTCTCCTGCCTTCTCCTCCCGCCCTCCCTCCTCATTGCCGGCTCTCTGGATCTTCCATTCTCCTTCCTCTAGCTCAAACTCACGCCTGGTCAAGTTGACGCAGGAAGCTAGGGCAAAGCAGATGCTTCAGGATGGACATGAGGATACTTCCACGCTGGGACAGGTAGCTCAGGCATAACTGGGGCTCCTGGGTGAAGGTGGCCATGGCTAGGCTCAGCAGGGCTGCCATACCTGGAAACATGAAGAATGGAGACCCAGTGCGGCATGCAAGAGGCCTAAATGCCCTTGCTTCCTCATAGCTCCTAGGGCTACCATCTATTCAACCCCTTCCCCATCCTTAAGCAGCTCCATTGCAGACTTTGCCATGCTCTCTCCAGACAGCAGCAGAAGAAATCTCTGTGGGTTAGCCCAGTTCTAGGCTGCCTCCTCTTTAAGAGGGATCAGTACACTTCCACAAAGAAGGCCATGCTGATCTGACAGAAAGATACCTTGTGGTGAGATCAGAGTCCAATCTGGCTCTGAGGTTGGTGGACTGGAAAGCAATAGCTCCTCTTCCTGTGCAGATACTTCCTTGGGTAGCCTCAAGGCCATGGAGAAGCGGTGCCACAGAATGGTCCACATTTCTGAGTTAGCCACATCCCTGATCAGGTTAGATTTCCCCTGCTGGAGACAAAAGTGAAAGAGGTGGATGGGGAGGCAGAAGTCAGGAGTTCAAATGCCTTTTTTCATTCCTGTCCCTGACCTACATGGAAGAGAATCCCAGAAATAATTCCTTCTGTTTTCCCATCTTATATTTACCTGTTGTCTTATTCCACTTTCTTGTCACACCTTAACCCCCTGACTTCTCAACACAAGTGTATACCTGCTAAAAACCAGAGATTTCTCCCCACTGAATCCCAAGGGATGCAGCTGAATGGTTTCCTTCAAAGGGCCCATACTGAGAGCAGGTGGGGCAATTCTTTTTTTTTTTTTGAGACAGAGTCTCACTTTATTGCCCAGGCTAGAGTGAGTGCCGTGGCGTCAGCCTAGCTCACAGCAACCTCAAACTCCTGGGCTCAAGCAATCCTGCTGCCTCAGCCTCCCCAAGTAGCTGGGACTACAGGCATGTGCCACCATGCCCGGCTAATTTTTTCTATATATATTAGTTAGCCAATTAATTTCTTTCTATTTATAGTAGAGATGGGGTCTCGCTCTTGCTCAGGCTGGTCTCGAACCTTGAGCTCAAACGATCCGCCCACCTCGGCCTCCCAGAGAGCTAGGATTACAGGCGTGAGCCACCGCGCCCGGCCTAGGTGGGGCAATTCTAAGGCTAGTTTGAGTAGTTTGAGAGGAGAGGCAAGTGTGGGTTGCTTCTTTATTCCTATTGTCTGGTGCCTCCCCCAAAATGCCCAGTTGCTCTCTCCATACATCTCATCCATCCCAGGATGCAACTGTACCTGGGTGAGGAGCTGTAGCAGAAGGATGAGGAGGCCATCATAGAATCCACAACTACCTGGTGGAGTCAGCCGGACCTGTCCAAGAGAGACAAGAAGAATGAAGATCCCTGAGAGGGATGGGGTGTCTACACTAAGGCAGGTCAGTGATGGTGCTATGGAGGGTACAGATTTGACAGTCAACTGGAAGGCAGAATATATGGGTATATATTCCTGCAGGTAGCTTCCTGTTACCTGCAGGAAGCATCTGAATGGGGGAATAACAGGGAAGAGTCTCTGATGACTCCCAGAGTTCTGACTTAGCACTAACATTCATCCAGGAGCCTATCACTAGTGATACAACCTCTCTGAAGGTTAACTTCATCTGGAAAAAGCAGATAAGAATTATTACATTTGATGTGTCTATCTTTCAAATGCACTTGTGTGACAAGTGCTTTATAAACTACAAAGAATTCTTCATATATAAGAGATGACAATAATTTAATTATGAAGTCTATCCTTCTTTTTACAAAATGAGGGAAATATGAGTTTCAAAAGATCTACAAAGGAAAGGGGGCAAAGGTCTGGAAACAGAGAAAGCAGAAAGGAGGCTACATAATGGACTGAGTTCCTGAAGAATTCACAGGATATCAGCCCCTTTTTCCATCTCGGTTAAGGAGAGTGGAGGCCGGGCGCGGTGGCTCAAGCCTGTAATCCTAGCTCTCTGGGAGGCCGAGGTGGGCGGATCGTTTGAGCTCAGGAGTTCGAGACCAGCCTGAGCAAGAGAGAGACCCCATCTCTACTATAAATAGAAAGAAATTAATTGGCCAACTAAAATATATATAGAAAAAAAAAATTAGCCGGGCATGGTGGCGCATGCCTGTAGTCCCAGCTACTTGGGAGGCTGAGGCAGCAGGATTGCTTGAGCCCAGGAGTTTGAGGTTGCTGTGAGCTAGGCTGATGCCACGGCACTCACTCTAGCCTGGGCAATAAAGTGAGACTCTGTCTCAAAAAAAAAAAAATAAATAAAAAAAAAAAAATAAGGAGAGTGGAAACTGCAGTTGAGGGGAAGAAACCACACATTGGGAAGGACTTTGACAACCACGGCATGAGCCTCTGGGGCGGGGCTGAAGTACGCAGGGACATCTTACTCCTCAGAAAACTTAGATGGGCTCTCTTCCTCCTTTCTTCCCCTCCTCCCTCTCCAGAAATCTGAAGCCCTGACCAGTCTGGGCTCAAGGGACCAATTATCTGGGGTGGAAGCCTAGGAAACGACGGATTTCCTTTTCTATTCTTCAGTTTACTCTGGGCTTACTGGCATTTCAGTCTGTTCCCTCTAAATGCAGTTGAGTATCTGACTCAGAGAAAACATGTTTGTGCCTTCCCTGGGAGGCCTCACCTCTGCAGGGGCAGACAAGGCATGTGTGGCCGCAGCAATCCATTCCATGGGCTGGAGCTCAAAGGTCACCCCTTGCTGACCAAGCTGTCCCAAAAGACAGGCGGCTGCATTCTGTGGGAGAGGTAGAGAACAGGAATGTCCAAATCTGAATGGTATTTAGGATAGGCAGAGAGAGGATTTATGTCTCTGTCCTGGTCAAAAGAATGCCTCCAGAAACAGCTGCAAATGGGACAGTGACTCCTCTGCTCCCAGAAGAGTTGAATGAGAGGGTGAAAAGGGAAGGAAGATGAAGGGTGACAACTTACCACAAGAGAGACGACGTGTGAATGGGTAAAGAGAGTAGCAACTTCACTGCCTAGCTTCTCCATTCTGGAATAAGGAGACACATCAAGGGATGCAGCAGTAATAAAGGAGGTAGGTTAAGTGGCCTTCCCTTTTGCTTAGATGGTGCCCTTCACCTAGGCTGTATGTCCACATACAAAGCACAAAATTGATGGGGATCTAGGTCTATTCTTTGTAGAGAAAGCTTCACTCTCTCTGTCCCAATCACTCCTAAGGCTAGCTTTTAGGATGCTATTCCCCATATTGTGTGTTAGGATTAGCTATGTGGGTAGATTTCAGTGAAGAGTCTACTTTATGACTCACCCAGAAGGTAGATCTTGGAGCCGAAAGATAAGAAGGGAGAGGAGATAGAGTGTCACTTCAGCAGACTCTTCCCAGTCCACTACTTTTACCTACAAAGGAAACCTAAGATATCAGAACCACCTCTGGTTGAGATAGTGGGGCCACTGTGAGACACCTACCTGTGTTGCTGGCCTACCTTGCCCTGGACCAACATTAACAGTGACTCCAAGGTGAGGGACTCTTGCCCTAGAAGACAGCACAGGCGCTCACTGACATGGCAGCAGGAGTAAAGAACCTAAGGGGGAGGGAAAGAGTCTTTCAGTGAGGCGGAGCAGCCCTGGGCTCTGAAATTGGAAGGCTCAGCTGAAAAGCAGGCCAGCAACAGATTGGGTATCCACACTTGGGAGGGTGACAGAACTTCTGCCTCTTGCTGTGAGACAGTGAGATAGGAACACTTCTCAGTTCTGGTGAAGGCTGGCTAAGAGTGGGGTCATCTCAGTTGAACAGATTTAAAAGCAGAAAAGAGTCCTACAAGGGGATCTCTTGATCAGTCTCTCTCCGTGTTTCTCTGTCTCTTTCTCTTAGTCCCCCTCTCTTGGTCTCTTGTCTCTCAGTCCCTGTGTCTGTCTCTCTCTCTCTGACCTAGGAGTTAAAAAGAAATCTGAGGAGCCAGGAGTTAGAAGCAAGTACCTTGAGAAGGTGTAGGCACAGGATGGGATGCTGCAGGCCAGAGATAAGGGATGGCCTCAGTTGGCTGCTGTCTTCAGTCAGCTGATTTGCCAAGTGCCAACAGACCTATGGAGACATACCTGAAACTCAATCCTATCCCATTACAATCTATTCCTAACATATCTCCAATTGATCAGGATTCTCAGTCCCTTGTTAGTCACTCTTCCCAGGTTCCTCAGAAGCCTCAGACCCCATTCTAATCCTACCTTCATGCCCAAAGGAGAACCAAAAGTCATGGCCTAGTTTGACCCCAGTATATGCAGGTACAGAGAAAAGTGTTACTGGCCAACAGGGAGCAACAAAGCTGAGTCCTGAGGCCTTGAAAAAGCATCTCCGGTGACTTCTGATCAGCTGCCCTCCCACCTAGACAGTTTGTTACTGAGCTTTCTCCCTCCCCAGCTGGCCACAGGCTCTGGGATTCTGGCTATTTCATGTTCTACAAGTGGCCCAGACCCAGGGTGGGAACATCTGTTTCTGGAAATGGTGAATAAGAAGAGGCATAAAAGCTTGTTTTTCTGCCTTTCTAGGAAACTAGGACCAGCCTCCCCAACTCCTCTGGGAGTAGGGATGAGAGGAACAAGCAATTGAAGCTCAGACCTGCTCCTTGGCCTCCCAGCAGCCAGGCAGTCCCACAGGAGCAGTGCATATAGCTGCCAGAGCAGAGGAAATGGCTCCAGGTAGATCCTCACTCTGCTCCCGCAGTGGGTGGCTCACTTGTGGGGCTCCTGTGGAAAAAGGCAAAGAATTCTGAGTGAGGTCTGATTGTTTCTCTCAGATCCCCATTCATTATTTCAAGTCATAGTTATTTACTGAGCACCCACTAAATGCTAGGCACTATTCTAGGTGATGGCAAAAGAGAAGAGCCTGATCTACACAACAGTTAAGTCAAGAGAACCTCCCCTCCCCACGCTGGTTACCTGGAGGGGTATGGAAAGGGAGCTGTGGAACTGTCAAGCCATGAAGAAGCCCATCCAACACAACCCGCTGTGTAGTCAGCAGGCTGGAGTAAAAGGCTTTGGAGATGGCCCGGCTGTTCCCATCCATGGCTTCACACAGGACAGTAAAGCACTAAAGGAAACAAATACAGAGGTAGCATCAGGGCATCAGAAAGCTGACTGGGCTTAGTGTAAAAACCAAGAATATCATGAGAACCTGAGTAAAGAGGATAAAAACCTAGGGCAACAGCTATCTAATTCTAAGCATTCCTCACACAGATATTACATGATAACTGCCTTCATTCATGCTTCGAGGATAAGAATTTTAGGTGTCAATCCTATTCTCTGATCAACTGCTCCCTAGATGATGTTTCTCAAAGTGTTATCTGTGGATCATGAGTGTAAGAGTTCCTAGAGATTCCTTTGGTCCCTCCCAACTCAGTCCTGCTGATTCAGAATTTCAAGAGGTGGGATAATGATTCCAAACTCCCCATGCTACTTGTTACAAATGACATAAGAAGTGCTGGCCAATAACATGAGTCACTGCTGGCTGAAATTTAGGTGAGACATTAAAAGCTTCCAGACTTGAAAGGGTGAGGGATATTAAAATAGGAAATCAGACTAGGAAATTTTGAATGGACTGCTAGGTGAAGACAAGAACGTAGCCCAGACCCGTGTTCCCAATTACCCATTTCATCAATGACCAAGCAATTGTTTACTTCCTTGAATGTATGTCTTTCTCTCTAATTATTTCCTCTGAGATCAGTCACAACTCAGCTATTGTCTCATTCAATCCTCCATTCTCCTGCCCTTCACCTCCAAGGAATAATGACAAGCAATGCATAGTTTACTGGTCCTTAGGACAAACAAGGTTGGAAAATACTAGATGATCTACAAGTCTCTTCAAGAAGAAATATTAGTACTTCTATTTGTGGTGGCCTGAAATATGCCAAACTACTTAATGCCTCTGGGCCTCTATATATGTTGCTCTTTTTGTCTGGAATGTCTTCCCTACTTTTCTGCCTCATCCACCTGGCAAACTGCTATGCATTCTTCAAATCCTAGCATAGGTGATTGCCTTCTTCAAGATTTCTTCTATGACCCTTCAAATAGTGTCAACTGCATCTTCTTCAGTGGTGTTCCTGTATTTTATGCAAAGTTATAATGTAATTTTGACTGTTGTCCTTAATCACTTTTCCTCTCCCCTACTAGACTATCCCTAGTCCCTTGAAGACCGGACTTTCTCTTTCTCACATGGCATATGGCACACAGTGGGAAATTAACAAATATTTGTTGTATAACTTGATCTGACCCTGTACAGTCATAACAAAAGGGGATGGGAGAAACATGGAGAATGACAGAAAAGACAGAAATCTGGAAGTGGAAGCAGATTACCATAAGGCTGTCCCTCCGCAAAGTCTGTTCATAGTCATCTGGTTGGGCCAGTAATTTCCCCAAGAGGTCCAGAAACAGGCTGGCAGCCTCCTGAAACACCTGTAGGCTGGGAAAAAAATGAGCCCATGGCTTCTTTTCATCTCTCTACTAAAAGCCCAGATACAGTGAATGGGTTGGTTCTGGGTAGCATAGGTAGCAGAACCTCTGAAAAGGGATGCATCAGAATGCTCCTCCCTTCTGCCCTGCTAAGCATGTGCACACCACACAGACACCACACATACCACACACACATACACAGTCTCAACATTTACATCCTTCAAGACCCTTCTTTGCCATTTTCTCTAGGTTATTCACATCTTGACCCTTCCATTTAGGATCATGGTGACTGCTGACTCTTAGAACCTGAAAGTCTTAGCGCAAAGTTAGAGGTATCTTAGGGTCCTTAAGAAGACCAGCTGGGTTCTGAGGGACCACTCAGCTAATCCCTAAACCCATGACAAATCATAGCTTCTTCTCACTTGGCCTCTTTCTAGTAGGGAGGGGAATAAATGGGGTAGACACTGAAGCTAAACTGGCTAATGGTACAAAAGTGCCTTTTATCCCACCTGTCACCTGTCTGGCTCCTCTCCAGATTGAAGGCGCAGGCAAAGTAGGCCTGAATCACAGCCATCAGGTCCCGTAAGAAGGTCCCATACCAAGATTGCTATCAAGGAAGTGGAGAGAAATAAAAAGGGCAATGTGGAGGATGGAGACAAAAAATAGAAAAAGCAGGAAAAAAGATGTACAGAGATCCAGTCAAGTAGACTAATCAGAAAGGAACAGGGGAAAGAGAAATATAGGCAAAGAAAGAAGATCTAGAGGTAACAAAGTCTCAGCCAATGGGCTGCAAACAGCCTGGAAATATCTGTTTTATTTAGCCTGAAAAGTATTTTGGAGTGCAGGAGATTCTATTTTTTAAAAAAATAGAATTTTTTTTATAAATTCCTTAAAATCACCCAAGATTAATACTCATCAGCTTTCCAACTGCCTCAGCCTAGGCCCTGTTAAACATTTACTCTGACCCTGGAAGGGTTCTCCATCCTCTCCTCCCAGCTGTAGCAGGACACAGCATGGGGAGAAGTAGAGGTCTGGTCCCAAGCACATTGAGTCTCAATCCTAGCTCTTCCACTTATTGTCCCTGCAACTATTTAAAAGTTAGTGACTGTGTATGAGTTAGTTAATCTCTGTACATCAATACCCTGCTGTATAAGATCAGGTCAATAAAGCCTAGGATCAAATAAATTTAAAGCATAATATTCTAAATATTGGTAATTTATGCAGAAAAATCTGAATTTCTACCTTCTCTCAGAAAACTGGAAGATCTGGCAATACTGGGTCCATATTTCCACATGGCAACAGTGGGCTAGAGCTGAGGAGAGGATGCCTCATTTAGACGGTGCATGTGATCTCCACTTTATCATATTCCCCACTACTCGTATGGTCATACACATAGCCTGTTTCACTGACTGAGATTATCTGCCCGGCCCAGAAGACACTAGTTTGCAACTGATGAGGTCTACTAACTAGAAAGAGGAGGAAAGAAAGTAAAAGTCAGGCCAAATAGAGATGGCAGTCTGAAGGAGAGAAATACAAGGAAAAGAACCTTCTATCAGTCTTCAGAGGCCCCTGGCATGGTGCTTACCTGTTGGATACTGTTGCTTTCCTGACTGTGCCTGAGTAGACTGAGCAGCAACCCAGGCAGCCCTGCCTCCCGGCAGAAGGAATACAAGGGGACAGAGTCACTGCAGCTGCACAGAAGACTGCTCAGAACCCGGAGAGCAGGGAGGATGTGGGAAGCACCCTCTAGGATGCCTTTCAGGATCTGGGTGACAGGAGAGAAAGAGGCAGCCATTGATATTATTGGAGGTAAAAGAAGGAGAGCCACAGATAACATGTATCCCCAAAGAGTTGGCAAAGCAGACCAAATGTTTGCATTCCTTTCTTTGGGAGTCTAAAACCCAGAGAAGGAGAGCAGGGAAACAGGGAAACTGTACCAAGGGAGAGAATTATAGATACTCAAGGCACCTGATACAGAACACCAGTGACCAAGACGCAGGGGACCTCCCCCCAGGATCTGTCTGTCATACCTATTGCCATTTCTATTTGCTCTCTCCCTTCTCCAGCCCTTCACCTTAAAAAAAAAGTACACACATGCTTCCAAAAATTAAAAACAATGGACACAAAACAATGTTATTCAACTCTATATAAGGGGTTAACAAACTATGCCCCACAAACCAAATCCAGCCCAATGCTTATTTGCATATAGCCTGCAAGCTAAGGACAGTATTATGTTTTTAAATGGTTTTTCTTCAAAAATAGAATAACATTTACATCAAATATTTTACAGCACGCCACTCACTTCACCTATTCTAAATCTTGGTATTTATTTGCTCATTTAATCTTTAAAATAACATTGTGAAGTAAACAGGATTACTCATTTATAGATGTGGAAACTGAAGCGTCTAGAGAGGTTAAGTAGACAAAGATCTACTATGTCTAGATTAGCTAGACAGAGATCTAGCTAACGAGTAGTTCAGCTGGAACTCCAAATCTGGGAGTCATATTTCTAAAGGCAGAGCTTTCCCACATTAAAAGTTATCCAACACTAGGAGGATGATGTGTTAGTGCAAAAAGACAAATGCAAGGTACCAAGGCGATTCAATGAGGGAATGAGTTTTTTCAACACATGGTGCTAGGACAACTGTATATCCACATGCAAAAAGATGAACTTAGATCCTTCTCTCACATTATATTAAAAAACTCAACTCAAAATGGGTCAGAGACCTAAATGTAAGAGGTAAAACTAAAAAAATTTTGGAAGAAAACATAAGACAAAATCCTCAAGACCTCGGGTTTGGAAAGATTTCTTATATATAACACCAAAAGCATAATACACAAAGGGAAAAAGTGGTTACTAGACTTCATCAAAATTCAAAATCTTTGTGCTTCAAAAGACACTCTTATATAATGAGAATGAAAAGACAAACCATAGACTGGCAGAAAATATTTGTATATCATCTATATGATAAAGGTCTTGTATTGAGAATGAATATAGAGATGAATAAAGAGTTCCAACAACTCTATAAGACAAACTCAATAAAAAATGAGCAAAAGATTTGAATAGATATTTCACCAAAGAAGATATACAAATGGCTAATATGCACATGAAAAGATGCTCCACATGCATATTAATGAAATACAATTAAAACAATAAGATACTATTTCATGCTTACTAGAATAGCTACAACAAAAAAGCCAAACAATAATAAATGTTGACAAGGAGGTGGAGAAACAGGGACCCTCACATGTTGCTGGTGGGAATGTAAAATGGTACACTACTTTGGAAAATAGATCAGTAGTTTCTTAAAATGTTAAATATAAATTTAACAGATAACCCAGAAATTCCATTCCTAGGTATCTACCCAAGGGAAATGAAAACATATATCTATACATAGACTTGCTTGTGAATGGTTATAGCAGCATTATTCATAAAAACCAAAAACTGGAAACAACCAATGTCCACCAATTGGTGAGTAGATAACCAAAATGTGATATATCCATACAATGCAATACTAATCAGCAATAAAAAGAAATGAAATACTGATATATGTTACATCATGAATAAACCTCAAAGACATCATGCTAAGTGAAAGATGCCAGTCACAAATGACGATATATTATATAATTCCAATTATATGAAATGTCCAGAAAAGGTAAATCTATGAAATAGAGAGCAGATTAGTTACCTAGGACTGAGAATGATGACTGACTATAAATAGGTATCAGGGATCTTATTGGTGTGATGAAAATGTTCTAAAACTGTACTATGGTGATAGTTTCACAACTTGGCAAATGTACTAAAATTCATTGATTGTACATCAAAAATGAATACATTTTATGATACATAAACTATATCTCAATAAAGTTGTTTAAAAAACAGTTAAAGAAAAGAGAGGGAAAGTGACACAAGCAACACAGTTTGCTGAGTTCCCAGGAAGGAAGAAGGTACTGTGTTTCAGAGAAGCAAAGAAAGGCTTTGTAGGAGGAAACACTAACTTTGAATGCTAATTGAGCAAAATATTATCCCTCCAAAGAGGATCTTACTCTTCTTACTACTACACCTGTAGTACAAAATATTGTATACTCAACTGTTACATTTACATTTTTAATTTTATGAATAAAAATTTTTTGGAAATGTGTTTTCCCTCATTGTATAAGTACTTACATAATATCCTCCATTTTTGCCTCTTTGGCCCAAAATATTTACCATCAGAAAAAGTTTGTTGACCCCTGCTCTATATAGATATTTTTTCCTTCAGCAAGAGAAACCTGAGGCCTGTTCTTCCTATGTTACTAAAGGAGGTGAGCAAACCTCCTCAAACTAAGCAGATAGTCTGAAAGAATTAGAAACGGACAATCTTTCCCTTTCTCCTTATGTCAATGTATTTTAGTGCTTCATCTGTGTAAATAATCTCAAATCCCTTCCACAGGGTCCTCCTGTCCGTCACCTGCCCTCCAGACTCATGTAGCTGACTCTGGATGCGCTGGCAGAAGTCAGGATTACACAGCAGGGTGAGAGGGGCCTTCAGTTGAATGGATACAGGCTCGGTGGTCTCTAACAGGTGCTGCCACTCATCATCACTGTCTGGCTCCTGAGGCAGAGGGGGATGAGAAGGGTCAGAAGCCTGTAAATCTAAAGGTAGTAGCTCCCACCCTGGGGTTACAAACCCTGGGGAATCATGAAGTAACGCAAGAATCCATTGACTCATTTAGCACAGATGTATTTCCTCAGGCATCAGTTTAACACATTGACTGCCATGTCAGTGGTATTTAACTCAGGCTAGTTTTGTGCCTGGGGCTTCATGAAGCAAAACCCTGCAGTTGGTTCATGAAAATCTTAATTTGTTGGTGTTCTTATTGTTACAATTAATATTGACAATTTAATTCTAAAAACTGGATTGCGTTGCATATAACTCACAAACAAGAAACAATAAAAAATAACAAATTAGGCCGGGCGCGGTGGCTCACGCCTGTAATCCTAGCACTCTGGGAGGCTGAGGCGGGTGGATTGGTCGAGGTCAGGAGTTCGAAACCAGCCTGAGCAAGAGTGAGACCTCGCCTCTACTATAAATAGAAAGAAATTAATTGGCCAACTAATATATATAGAAAAAATTAGCTGGGCATGGTGGCGCATGCCTGTAATCCCAGCTACTGGGGAGGCTGAGGCAGTAGGATTGCTTGAGCCCAGGAGTTTGAGGTTGCTGTGAGCTAAGCTGATGCCACGGCACTCACTCTAGCCCGGGCAACAAAGTGAGACTCTGTCTCAAAAAAAAAAAAAAATAACAAATTAGAAAGGGTCATTTTGTTTTGACAAAACACTAGGGACCCATGGAAAAAAATTTTTTTCTAGTGTGGCATTCTATGTGTTAAAAAGGTATAGGCCAGGCAAGGTGGCTCACGCCTGTAATCCTAGCACTCTGGGGGGCTGAGGTGGGTGGATTGCTCGAGGTCAGGGGTTCGAAACCAGCCTGAGCAAGAGCGAGACCCCGTCTCTACTATAAATAGAAAGAAATTAATTGGCCAACTAATATATATATAGAAAAACTTAGCCAGGCATGGTGGTGCATGCCTGTAGTCCCAGCTACTTGGGAGGCCAACGCAGTAGGATTGCTTGAGCCCAGGAGTTTGAGGTTGCTGTGAGCTAGGCTGACGCCACGGCACTCACTGTAGCCTGGGCAACAAAGTGAGACTCTGTCTCAAAAAAAAAAAGGTATATGAAAGGGGTCTTGAAAAGTCTCTTGGAAAGTCTCTGGTATGTGTGCATAAAGAGATACCTAGAAAGATGTCCATTGCAGCATGGTTTATAACAAGTCTAAAAGGAAACATCATAAAGTCAGTCACTAGGGAAATAAAAAAACATGATACATCCATATTAGAAAACACTACAAGGTTATCAAAAAGATTGCGGTGCTGAGAATTATCATTTATGTAGTATCCCTACCAAAAATGTATAATCCGAATCTAATCATGAGAATATATCAATTTGTAGAACATCCTACAAAATAACTATGTACCTCCAAACTGTCAGTCACAAAAGACAAAGAAAGACTAGGAACTGTTCCAGATCAAAGGAGACTAATGAGGCATAACAACAAAATGCAATGTGTGATATTTGGACTGTGGACCAGGAAAGAAAAAAAATTATTTATAAAGGACATTACTGCAGCAATTGGCAAAATTTCTATATGGGCTAAAGGTTATTAATCTATTTACTATAATGGTATTATATCAATGTTAAATTTATGACTATTACAATTGTACTGTGGTAGTGTAAGTGAACAATGCACTAACATATTTAAGGGTAAAGAGGCATGTTTGCAACTTACCCTAAAATGATTCAGAAAGAAGATATGTCCACATAGAAAGAGAATCATAAAGCAAATGTGACAAAACTTTAACAACTAGTCAATCCGGGTAAAAGGATTGCTATGGTTTTCAATGCTTTTGTCCTCTCCAAAACTTGTGTGTTAGAAACTTTATTCCCTATGCAACAGTGCTGGGAGGTGGGGCCTAGTGGGAGGTGGTTAGGTCATCGGGGCTCTGCCCTCATCAGTGGACTGATGTTATAAAAAGGGCTTGTGGGAGTAGGCTCACTCTTCCTCTGCAGTGTAAGGACATAGCATTCCTTCCTTCTGAAGGACTCAGCATTCAAGGTGCCATCTTGAAGACTAGGCCCTAACCTGTGGGCACATTGATCTTGGACTTCCCAGTCTCCAGAACTATAAGAAATAAATTTCTGTTTTTTATAAATTATGCTGTCTCAGGTATTCTGTTATAACAGCACAAAACAGACTAAGGCAAGGGTATACAGGAATTCTTTATGGTATTCTCACAATTTCTTTAAGTTTGAATTTATTTTAAAATAAAAAGTTAAAACCCTAGAAAAAACCACAAAAAATTGAGGTAGAACTATATGCTCTCGTTCTCTAGTGTAGAAAGATCCCTAAAACAGATTATATGGTAAAAGAGGTACGATGCAAATTAATACAGATAGTATGAACTCAGTAATGTAAAAAACAGCCAAACTGTATATATTGCTCTGTGTGCATATACATGTATGTGAAAATACAGAAAGTCTGGAAGGGAACAGAATAAGTTAACGACTGGTCACCTCTGGGACTAAGGTCAGGCTCAAGAAGGACTTTCATTTTTAACTATGTATTCCAATTCTTGTTTTTTTTTTTTTTTTTTGAGACAGGTCTTGCTCTGTCACTTGGGCTTCTTTCTGCCTCAGCCTTCCAAGTAGCTGGGATTACAGGCACACACAACCACGCTGGGCTGATTTTTCTATTTTTTGTAGAGACAGCCTCTCGCCCTTCTCAGACTGGTCTCAAACTCTTGCCCTCAAGCAACCCTCCTGCCTCAGCCTCCCAAAGTGCTAGGACTATAAGCATGAGCCACCGTGCCCAGCCCCAACTTTTAAGAATGACATGCTCAGATACCATGCAATCAGAATCTGTGGATTAACAAAGCAGCAATGTTACCATGAAGGGAGCTCGTACCTACAGGGTTGGGAACCACTGTTCTAGAAAAATATCTGCCTAGACCGGACAACCCATGGCAGGGGCAAGGCCAAGAAGAGCCCCTAGGGCTCACCTCGTGTTCTAGGTCCACTGTGTCGATGTTTCGCTGGTTCACCATCTCTGGCCTCAGCTCTGGGAATGCTTGTTCGCAATCGGAAGTGATTCGGTTTTCCCTGCCAGAGGAAGCCAGGGAGTAGGATGAGTTCCACACCTATAAGTCTTAGGGTTCATTAACTTGGCCCTCCCCGTAGGCCTGGGATAAGAATGAGAAATAAACCACACAGGATTAGATAGAGGAGACTTCTTTCTGGGATATGGAATACGACCAGTACAGGATATGTTGACCACTACACAATTATCTTTGTCCTTCCACTTTAGGTCTCATAGTCAAGCCTACTTTTCAGTTTTCACCTCTGGGTCTCAACTCAAACAATCTTCCCTTTTGGATGGAAACAATCCTTTCCCTTTCAGTCTATGTACAACTGAGGCATAAAGATGATAAAGTCCCCAGGTTTCCTGATGAATCGGGAAAGCATCTGTAATTAGAATCCAAGAACGCAGGACTCAGACTCCTAGGGCCATATTTAGGCGGTGGCTAGTGACAGGAATCATTTCATATTTGCTTTGAGTAGAGTCAAAGATTTTCCCTACAAATCCCTAGCGATACTGTCCTCACCAAGGTGCAGGGGGGGCCTCTCCAGTCCCCCACTCAGCCCAGCTGCTCTTCATTTCTGAGGCCAAGATCCCAGCAAGGAGGCTTGATTCCTGAGGAGTGGCTCTTAGTCTGGGTAGAGGGCCTATTCCAGGAGCTACCTTGCTGGTCCCATCCTCTTGCTCAAGGGCAGATCCTGTGTTCTGGTGTTTCTGTGGGGTATGGGTAGGAGACACTGATCAGAAATATTTGGTTGCCATCGGGCAGCCTATTCATGGCCCTTTCCCAACCCTAGGAAGTCACTCTCCTTCTCCAACTCCCCCAGTCACTAGTCTGGTCATGTTACATATCTTCCTATGCTCCACACACCTTCTGCTTGGCCTCCTCAGCCATGCGTTTACAGGCCCGGCGCAAGATGCAAGACTGATTGCCCTTGGGGGCCAGTCGATGGGCCTGTTCCTCCTTTAAGAGCTGAAGTTCTGGGGGTAGGCGACTGGTGAATGGGGTGCCCAAATCTGGGCCTGCTGGCTCAGTTATTACTGTAGGGAAGGAAGGGGGAAGACATAGCCACTATGTCCACTTGACGAGGGACAACTTCAGTGTCTCCAGGCTTCTGTGGAAGAAGATCCTTTTGACAAAATGACAAAGAGAAAATGGGGTTGCTAGGAAAATAGCAAAGGGGGGTAGACTGAGGAAAGTATTGGGAAGTTAAAGAGCCCTCGGAACCCTGATGACTCACTGGTGACACGACCAGCAATAAAGGGGTGATGTAAGAGGTCTGGCCAGGACAGACGCTGCCGGGGGTCTTTGGTGAGCAGTCCCTGCAGGA
This sequence comes from Mirza zaza, assembly GCA_008750895.1. NCBI lineage: Eukaryota > Metazoa > Chordata > Mammalia > Primates > Cheirogaleidae > Mirza > Mirza zaza. Next base: position 4,185 of record VSMD01046990.1, on the reverse strand, counting down.
AGTTCTGTGGAGAGAAAAAAATGCTCCATCAGCCCTTCTTTCACTTCCTTTGAGGCTCTCTACCTTATCAGCAGAACTGGCAAAATAAGACTCCCACATCCATTCTCACAGCAGGCTAGCTGCTCTTGATCACTCCCTCTGTAATCCTTGTCTTAGGCCCCATTTTCCTGGCTGAAATCATGGACAGACCACTGCCTCACCTCCTAGGGAGTCCCAATTCCTATTGATGGACATTTTGTATCCCCAGAAATAAAAACAGAGATCTCAATGTAACCAACTTTATGAAGGAGAAAAAACTGAGAGAAAAAGAGGATGTCACCTTCACAATCATCTTCAGAAAGCAAACATTCAAAAGAGTTCCAAACTGCTCACTTTGTCTTCCCTTCCTTTTTTAAAAATTTGAGATGGGGTCTTGCTACATCATTGCCCAGGCTGGTCTCAAACTCCCGGGCTCAAGTGATCCTCCCATTTCAGCCTCCCAGGTAGCTGGGACTACAGGTGCACACTACCATGTCCAGCCTGCCCTCCTTTTGATTATGGTTTATTTGTGGCTGTGTAGGAACAGATGCATTTATGGTTAAAAACACACTCACACGCACAATTAACTGTGTAAAGATGTGTTTGGGAGCAGTCAAAAACAGAAATCTTTCTGCAAATCTTCAGAGGTGGAGGGGTAGGGAGACTTTTTCTGAAAAGGGTACATCTATTATCAGGTGTCCTTGGAAAATCCTCAATTGGGCCTGAAACAATAATAGAAGGTACTAATTGATTATGACCACTGTTCTACAGTTAAACAGACCACCACTTATACATGGGGATCTGTATAACTATGGCTCTTGCTGAAGATACCTGCATATCTGCCCTAAGGGAAAATGAATATCCTATAGACATCTCCCCCAATTGAGTTTCCTTTGTTAGATTCTTTTTGATGATTATTTGGGCCTCCCCAACTAACCAGGTTGGGGAGAAACTTGTCCCTTTTCGTCTTAGATAAAGCAAAGGAAAGTTGTAATGAGACTTTATTCTGGGAGAGGATGACATTTGAATTCCATTGACAGCGCATAATCTTGCCCTAGATAAGAAATAAAAAGGGTCCTATTCCTCTCTGTCCTGTATTCCCTCCTCAAGCCTGCTGAGACTTAGCTATAGTGAGCAACCACCACCTCTACCATCTGCCCCTAATCATTGAGTCAGTCCCACCAGCTCTGGCCATGCTGATGGCTGAAAAGGACTGAAAGCTGTGTGGGCAATATCTGTGTGGACATTGCATCTGATAGGAAATAAAGAGAATAGAGGGTATGTAAAAGGACCTGGCGCTTAGCACTTAGCACGGCACCAGATCTGCCTCCAATGTCTTGAATTTACCTTGTGATAAAGCATAGCCTGGCTACAAAGGCTACCATTCCCAAGTTTGGCAGACCCCAGAACACCTTCCCAGAATAAGCCACTGCAATAGAAAAGCAAGGCTGCTTGGCCCAGCTCCTGCATTTATTCAGTAACTGCAAAGTCCTGTCCAGCTCTGGAAAAGGATTTTGGGAAAGGGAACAGAGGCAGAGGGAGATAGGTTTCCAATGTAAAGTAATCTCCTTTTCAGTATTCATTACCTTAAAGCAGGGACTGATGGTGGAAGGCCAGCGCACAGGGTCTTTGAGAATGAGGCTAACCAGCTGAAAGATGCTCGTGGTATAGAAGGGAGGGGTGCCTACAGCCAGCTCATACAGTATGCAGCCCACAGACCAGAGGTCTGCTGTGTGGTCGTATGGCCGCTCCTCCACCAGCTCTGGAGACATATAGAGTGGTGTGCCTTTGATAGATGTCAGCACCATCGTGTTGGTGCTCATAGCCCGGGCAAATCTGCAGAAGATGATGGGAAATGGAAAGGGAAAAGATATTCTACATCTGGTCACTACTACCTATCACAGTATGAGATATCCCAAACTGGAACAGAGTGAGCACCTTTAATTAAGTTCCAAAAGAACTAGCAGGAGTCCCAGTCTCCATCTGAGGTTTTAAAATGAGATCCAAGCAGGTCAAACATATGGTCTAAGACTCTCTGCAAAACTGGAAGCACAGATGGAAGCTCAGAATCCTTACCCAAAGTCACAGAGCTTGATGCCACCACCCTTGGCAAGGAGAATGTTCTGGGGCTTCATGTCTCGGTGCAGGATGCGGTGGGAATGCAGATAGTACAGGGCTGACACCAACTGGGCAGCAATGGCCTGAACCTAAGAGTTGAACAAGGAGGAGAAACAAAGAAAAGGTCTGAAGAAGGAGCTGGTTGACAAGCCCAAAGATTTCTCTTAATACCATTGCTGTGTGATCTTTTCTTCCTTCCCTTTCTTCCAGAGCTTCACACTATAACTTCCTTAGTTCTTGCTCACCTTAATTCATTCCTTCGTTTGTTCGTTCAATCATTCATTCAAGGAAAATTTGTTGAATCTCACTTACTAGCTGCATGACCACAAGCAATTTTGTGCCTTTCAAATTCATCATCTATGAGGTGACAACATATTTAATGATACCACCTGTCTTGTAGGATTATTGTGAGGATTAAATGAGTTAAAGTATGTGAAGTGATGCTCAGAATGGTGCCTGGCACTTAGCAAACATTCAATATATATTACTTAATTAAATTACTTGATTAAATAAAACAAAGTCCCTTTCCTTAAGAGTAGTCAAACAAGACAGATAAAATGAATAAGATGATTACTTACAACTAGTGATGAGTGCTCAGAAGGAAATGGAGTGCTGTAATAAGGAACTCCGAGGGGGCCTACTTGCTAGGGTACAGAGAAATCCCTAGAATAAATGTGGGCGGAGAATGTGTTCAACCAAATCCCACCGCTAATCACTATGTCCTGGTAGCGAATTCTGCCTGACCACAACATTTATCCTTACTGCATCTATGGTACTACCACACTGGCCCTTCTTCCCTAAAGGTACCTGATAACAACAACATTAATAATAGCTCACTATTTAAACACTTTACATGAACTAACTCATTAATCCACACAATAGCCTTATGAGGCAGACATTATCAATTCCATTTTACAAATGAGGAAACCAAGTGCAAAGAGATTAAAGTAACTTATCTAAGGGGACCCAGCTAGTAAGGAGCAGAGACAAACTTCCTACTCAGATATTTTGGCTCTAGTGTTCACATACTTTACTCTTACCACACTGTCTCTGTACATACTTAGATTCTTATATTTTTCTCAGGAGTCTTTAAAATGTAGACTCTCAGTGCCCTAAGCTTGCCCTACCAGTCCTTAAACCGGAGAGAGGTAAGGGGTGGGGAGAAGTTTAAGGCAGGAAGCATACCTGGTCTTCAGGAAGTTTTCCGTCATCTTCCAGGATCTGAAAGAGCTCTCCCTCAGCATAATCTGTCACCACCACCACCTGCAGGGAGAAGGAAGTGGCACCAATGGCTCCAGATTCTGCATTCTAAGGTTGGGAAGTTCCTCGGACCCTTCTGCTCAGGGAGAGGTGACCCAAGACCATCAAAGCATACCTCTTTGTCAGTCTCAAAGCTGTCAAGCATATGCACAATGTTGGGATGCCGCAGACCCCGCATGATTTCAATCTCTCGTTGCAGATTCTTCAGCTCCTTCTCTGAGCGCCCCAATTTTGGGATGAACTTCAGGGCCACAACCTGTCAGTGGTGAGGAGAAGAGTTAGTGCCTAACTACACTATTGAAAAGAGATATAATTTCAACTTTAACCTCAGAGCTACAGAACTAAGATTTTAGACTGTTTGAGTAACTTTTACCATTTCTGTTAGTCTTCTACCTCCACTTTCCCCATGATACCCTGCTTTTTTTTTTTTTTTTTTTTTGAGACAGAGCTTCACTTTATTGCCCAGGCTAGAGTGAGTGCCGTGGCGTCAGCCTAGCTCACAGCAACCTCAAACTCCTGGGCTCAAGCAATCCTGCTGCCTCAGCCTCCCAAGTAGCTGGGACTACAGGCATGTGCCACCATGCCCGGCTAATTTTTTCTATATATATTTTAGTTGGCCAATTAATTTCTTTGTGTTTATAGTAGAGATGGGGTCTTGCTCTTGCTCAGGCTGGTCTCGAACTCCTGAGCTCAAACGATCCGCCCACCTTGGCCTCCCAGAGAGCTAGGATTACAGGCTTGAGCCACTGTGCCCGGCCGTCAATTTTCCTTTTTAAAACCTTTTTAAAT
>VSMD01046978.1:0-83871 GCA_008750895.1 Mirza zaza | reverse complement strand
GGCCACCCGGTGGCGGGGCGGGGGGGGGGGCCACCCGGTGGCGGGGCGGGGCGGGGGGGGCCCACCCGGGGGCGGGGCGGGAGCGGGCGCCCCTGGGGCGGAGCGGCAGGAGGAGGGCTGGGGAGCCACCCGGTGGCGGGGCGGGAGCTGGCACCAGGGGGCGGGCGGCAGCGGGCGCCCCTGGGGCGGGAGCGGGCACCTGGGGGCGGGGCTGCTATTTTTAACCCAGAGGCGGGCGCCCGGGAGCTGCAGCGGGGAAGGGGCGGTGAGCCCGGGCGGGCGGCGGGCGCCGAGGGCGAGCCCGGAGCAGGCGCGGGAGCCCTACCGGGGCGCGCCACCGCGGAGTTGCTGTCCTAGATTGGTAGCTTGCAAAGGGGAATTCGGAGGCCAACACAAAGAGCAGGACTGGGGATGTTAAAAACGCCTAGCTTTTAAAATAACGGAAGACAAGAGCGGTGACGTCCCCGGTATGGCAGGGGTGGGACTCGATGTGCAAATCTGGGCTGAAGTCTGAACTAGGCCATACGCTTCGGTGTTACCTCACTAGGCCTTCTCCCTCACTTTTTTTAACATCCAAAGCTCCATAAAACAGACTAGAGTAAAATACAATGAGAATAGAGGGGTTTTTGTTTGTTTGTTTGTTTTTGTTGTTGATTTGTTTGCAGTAATACAGGTTTTTCTTACATATTGGGGGAGGTGGCAGATGGTCAGGACTTTTCTTCAGGGCGTCGGGAGGCTTTATATTTTTCTCTACCTTTGGAAATACCTTCTGTGTGATTCAAGGTCCGTGTTGAACATTGAGTGGCCTGGTCTGAGGATCTCCTGCAGACATACATATTACTGTCTTGCCTATCTGCTCCTTAAAATAAATAACAGGTGGGGTTGAGTCGGGGGATGGATAATTTGTGAACAGAGCAGGTCTCACAGCATACTCTCATTTTCTCCAAAAGGTTCTCAGAAGACGGGTTCAATGCCAATTATGTTCCCCAACTTCACCCAACATACTTTTAAGGCAGGGATCCCTGCCAGTTAATGAAAGGCAGAAATAGCAATAAATAGGGAACCAAAACACTGATTTCTGTAAGCCTCTCCCAGATCAGATAATCCTTAAATTCCTTTTTTCTTACATCATTTCGCTGTTACTCTCCTGGCTCTCCATACTTATCTCTAGATTTCCATGCCCTCAGCGAGGCTCAAGCACACCACACATTCTTGTAACTCCCAAATGCTACCTGTTTCCAAAAGGAAACGGAGAAGAGGAATGAATGAATGAATAAATAAATAAATATTTATTGAGTGACTAAGTGAATGAGCAAAACAACCTTAAAATGAGACATTGGCCAGGCCTGGCGGCTCAGGCCTGTGATCCCAGCACTCTGGGAGGCCAAAACAGGAGGATCACTTAAGGCCAGGAGTTTGAGATCAGCCTGAGCAATATCACAAGACCCATTTCTACCAAAATAATAATAATAATAGCAGGTCCTGGTGGTCCCAGCTACTCTGGAGGCTGAGGCAGGATCCCTTGAGCCAAAGAGTTTGAGGCTGCTGTGAGTGATGGAAAGCACCCTGTATAAATCAGTAAAGGGGTGCATGGTGAGAACTGCAGTAAGGGCCTAAAACTCTGGGAAGGCACTGGCCTAGATGAAAATATTGATACTCCTCAGCCACCCTCCCCGTGTTTGCTTCTCTGTGATTGCTGCTCTGGAGTCACACAGCTGGTGGTATAGATAAGGTCACCTTTTTCAAACCTAAAGGTAGTTTCTAAGATACCTTCTAGTCCTGCATCCCAGTGGATTGGCTAAGAAACTGACTCAACTGGAATTGTGACCCTCAACCCAGGAACTGACTCAACAAAAGAAGATGATTTCTACACCTCTATGATTTTGCCCTGAACCTAGTCAATTAACAAACCCAATTGCCTAATCCTTTGCCTGCCAAACTATCTTTAAAAACCCTTCTCCCAGGCCGGGAGCGGTGGCTCACGCCTGTAATCCTAGCTCTCTGGGAGGCCGAAGTGGGCGGATTGTTTGAGCTCAGGAGTTCGAGACCAGCCTGAGCAAGAGCGAGACCCCATCTCTACTATAAATAGAAAGAAATTAATTGGCCAACTAATATATATAGAAAAAAATTAGCCGGGCATGGTGGCACATGCCTGTAGTCCCAGTTGCTTGGGAGGCTGAGGCAGCAGGATTGCTTGAGCCCAGGAGTTTGAGGTTGCTGTGAGCTAGGCTGACGCCACGGCACTCACTCCAGCCTGGGCAATAAAGTGACTCTGTCTCAAAAAAAAAAANAAAAAAAAAAAAAAAAAAAAAAAACCCTTCTCCCAAATTCTCAGGAGGCAGATTTGAGAAATTCCTCCCTTTTTCTATTGCAACCCTGACTGCCTCAGTGTACGGGCTCTTCTTTGTGCCGCGGGCAATGCCACCTAGTTGGATGACAACACTGTGATACCACCACTGCACTCTAGCTGGGATAACAGAGTGAGACTCTGTCTAAAAAAAAGGACATAAATCAAGCTACCCAGGATATGGGCAAATGTGAGCTCCCTGGGAAGGCCTTCTGCCCCAGAACACGGGAGAACACAAGAAGCAAGAGGCAGCCCCAGCTGTGGAAGCGGAGGCCTGTGCAAGGAGGTGGCTGAGCACTCCCAGTCCCCTTGTGCAGTTGCCTCGTATAAAGAAGGCAGAGATGTGTCCCCACCAAGGACCCCATCATCACTGGAGGTTAGTGAAGACTGGGGATTCCAGCAGATGCAGCAGAGATGACCCTGGGCACTTGGAGATTCTGGCCGTCAGACCTCCTGGGAGCCCATGCAGGGCCGTGGAAAAGACAGCAGAAATTTCTGGAGACTGACTCCCCTCACAGACAGACAGAGGGGCTTGGACAGGGCTGGATTTCTCTCTTTTTTTTTTTTTTTTACCATTTTAATTCATTGACAGAAGTAGGGTCAGAAATGAATTTCTCTTAATACTGCAGGTAGAGCCCCCCAAAACATAACTTTAAGTGTTTTTTTTTCTTTTGTACTGTATGACCAAATTTTATTCAAGTCTGAAAAATTGTTACACTTTCAAATCTCCCAAATCCACCCAAAACAGATGTCTCAATGGCTTGTGCAGGCCTTAGAGAAACCTCCCTCACCGTCCTGGCCCCTCTGACCCATGCTTGGTGACTGTCTTGTTTAGTCTGCATTTGCACCTTCGACGAGGCAGTGCCTCTTACAGAGGCACAAGAAACTCACTCACTGGAAAGACATGATATCCTGGGTATTCTAGCTTATCTGTCAGTCTTTTTGTTTGTTCATTTTGAGACAGAGTCTCACTTCGTCACCCCAGCTGGAGTGCAGTGACATCAGCTTAGCTCACTGTAACTTCAACTCCGAGGCTCAAGCAATCCTCCTGTCTCAGCCTTCCAAGTAGCTGGGACTACAGGCACGTGCCACCACACCTGGCTAATTTTTCTATTTTTAGTAGACATGGGGTCTTGCTCTTGCTCAGGCTGGTCTTGAACTCCTGACCTCAAGTGATCCTCCCACCTAAGCCTCCCAGAGTGCTAGGATTACAGGCATGAGCCATCATGCCGGCCTGTCAGTCTTGTGTGACTTTAGCTAGCATCACTCAGCCACCTCTAAACTCTGATTGAGCACCTTTTGGGTTGGAGACCATGGTTGGGTCTGTCCCCAGTATTGACCTAGACAGTTATTTCCATGTGACCCAACAATCTTATCTGCAGAGTAGATCTGAAAGTTGGTGGCTTTAGCCAGCTATTTGCTAAACTTCCTTCCCAATATTTCTTTTTTTTTTTTTGAGACAGAGTCTCGCTTTGTTGCCCAGGCTAGAGTGAGTGCCATGGTGTCAGCCTAGCTCACAACAACCTCAAACTCCTGGGCTCCAGCTATCCTACTGCCTCAGCCTCCCGAGTAGCTGGGACTACAGGCATGTGCCACCATGCCCGGCTAATTTTTTCTATATATATTAGTTGGCCAATTAATTTCTTTCTATTTATAGTAGAGATGGGGTCTCGCTCTTGCTCAGGCTGGTTTTGAACTCTTGACCTTGAGCAATCCGCCTGCCTCGGCTTCCCAGAGTGCTAGGATTACAGGCGTGAGCCACTGCACCCGGCAAGTTGTTTAATATAATAGAAATGCCTGGAGGTAGGTGGGCTGGTAAAGTCCCTTAACTATATCATCTAAGAGCCAGGCGCTCCTCGTCCTGCTACATCATCCTTGATGTGCTGGCTTTTGGGGCCCTCTGTGACAGACACTCCACTGATATTCCTGGCACATGGGAAACGTGGTCTGCTCTTGGATTTCCCAGATCAATCTGGGATATTACTGCTTGGGTGGTGGAGAGGGAAGAGTGGCCCTGTGGTGGCTTGGACTATTACTCCCAATTCTTTGCTCCCTCCTTATTATTTGAGTATACATCCATGCCCTTTGCTGTTTGACTTGCTTGAATCAACAGAATGTCAGAGGACACGATGCAAGCAGATGTTTTAAATGCGCTTTGGCAGTGTGGCTTGGCCTCTTGCACTCCTGTGATCTGACAAGAGAAAAGCAAACTCCAGAGATTCACTGCCCTTCAGTTTGGGTCCCAGTATAAAGATCCCAGACCAGAACTCAGTACAATCAATAGCCAGGTGTCTTACCAAGCCCTGGCAGGCCCAGCCAAAGCACAGCCAATTTGCAAACCCAGGAGCAGGAAAATAAATGGAAGGGGGACGGGTATAGGAGGAGAGTTGGAGTCCTTTGGCCCCTCTGGTTTATGGGTCAACGTGCACTTGGGCACTTTGTATAAAGTCAGCACTTGGAGTATCTCATGGATCTCTTGGCAGGGTCTGATCTCATTGGTGCTTTCTGGCCGACTCAACCTCCCTGTGGCTCTGGAGAGCCCAGTGGCCACCTGAATCTCCAGCATGTCTCCCATTCAGCCCCTAACTCTGGCTGTACAAACTGCATGCCTCTGCTGCCAGGTCACCATCTTCCTGCCACACCATGCTGCATGGCAGATCCATGCTCTCAACAGCCATCACTGGGGGAGGACTGGAAATGCAAAATGGACTCTATGTCCCTGCCAGGCCACCTGATGTGCCCATTTATCTAGACCAGGCCAAATTTTGTACCAGCTTCAATGATCTCTTCTGTTTTCTGAATGTTTCTGAAGCCATTTCCCCAATTCCAAGTTAACCCCCTTTGATCCATGTCTTACTCTCACCTCCCTGCCTTCCTCTTCTTCAATCCTGGAGACAAGAATAGGTAGGTTTCTCTTTTATTCCTTTCATATCACATGTTGGCTTTCTGGCTCTAGTTGCCACTTCAGAAGAGGAGAATAGAAACGATCTGTTGAGGTAGATGCTATTATCCTCATTAAGGACAGATAACAATCAAAGATGGGAGATTAAATTACCTCCTCCTTTGGTAGAAATTTAAATCAAGACCTGGATCTTGATTACATTAAATGGGAGCTAAGTGAATGTAGAAAATTGTCTCTTTCTCAGAGTCCAGTTTTCAAGCCCATCGTCTTACTGCAAAATCCTATTTTGAATTTCAATAGATGCATATTAGCTCTTTCCTTCTCTTTATATTCCTCCTGAAACAATCTTAATCTCCTCACAAGCAGATTGATGCCACAACCAAATAAGAGGTCATTTGCTGAAGGCAAATAGAAAAGAATAAAAGAGAAAAACACATCAATAGTTTTTTCATATATTGTCCATTCCAGCTCCCTGCTTCCACCGGACTTCCATCCTCCCAAGTCTGGAGAATTCCTATCTACTCTTTTGAGTACGTGCACATGGCTGTGAGTGTTGGGGGCTGATTCTGGTGTTATGCCTTATACTGATCATTCACTATAGCCTGTAATGTACGTGTGCTGCCTGATGCAGCGGTAGTCAGCATTTTCCTCAGACACAGTTGCTGCCTCGTGACATGATAAGCGGCCTGAGTTTCTGCACATAAGCAAATGTTGCCCAGCTCCCACACAGAGGGCCCCTGTGGTGGGAGTCTGGAAGCCATAAAGATAAGAAGAACATTCCTAAAACCTGGCCCCCGTTTGATGGTTGGTAGTCAATGACAGGTAAGACTCCTCATGGGAGGGGCGACCTAAGACAGGTACAACTGTGGGGGCCAGGAAGGAGTCACGGCCTGGGAAAGAGAACAAGAAGCACTTCAAATGGCTGCATTTTTTATGTTGCTTATCTCGGCCTTGGCTTTTGAGCTGTCCGGCACCTTAAGTAACCATTTTGAGGTCTGAGAGCATGGGACCATTGTTCCCTTGTGAAACAACTCCAGAATTGATAGCTATCACTGCTATGCTCAGTTGCTCACGTACAAAGAACTAACGTTGGGTCTGGGGGGGGGGCGCATAAAAATAAAGCAACCGGTGCATTGGGCACTCAAGTCATGTAATGTCTTTGTGTGTCTGTGAGTTTTTTATGTTCCGTGTTCATCCCCCGTCCTGTAATCGGGCCACGACATGTGAGTGTGTGCATGCTTGTGTGTGTGCAATTGTGTGTGTATGAGAGTACCAAGAAAAGCAAACTCTCCGATTATTCTTCCAAAGCTGTTTTTTTAAATGACATGAATCTTTGAAACTCCAAAGACAAAAATTTGACTCATTTATAATTGTGTTCATTTATAATTGTCATGCTTTTCTTCAGATAACGCAGCCAGAATCAGTTTTTGTGATGCAGTTAGAGGGGTTACAGAGGTTATAAGAAATACAGAGTAATAGATTAATATTTTAAAAGTTTTATCTCTCCAGGATCTAAGTCAATGGCAACAGGGAGGGAAGAAAGGACGATGATGGCCCAACCACACTGTCCCAGAGCTGTCCAGTCCCTTCACTGTTCCTCCCTTGACTTCTTGAATCATCACTCTAGCTCCAACAACCTCCCAAGGCAGGAAAATAAAGCTAAAATTTTCCTGTCTCAGCCACATACTAGGCGATACTCCATGCGCGTTTATACACATTACTTCATTTATCCTCAAAGCAATCCTTCAGAGTAAACATTATCAGGCTCACTTTTTTTTTTTTTTTAAGACAGAGTCCCATTCTGTTGTCCCTGCCAGACTGCTGTAGCGTCAGCCTAGCTCACAGCAACCTCAAACTCCTGGGCTCAAGGGATCCTCCTGCCTCAGCTCCTGAGTTGCTGGAACTACAGGCAAGTGCCACCATGCCCAGCTAATATTTTCTATATATTTTTAGTTGGCCAATTAATTTCTTTCTATTTTTAGTAGAGACGAGTCTCGCTCTTACTCAGGCTGGTTTGGAACTCCTGACCTCGAGTAATCCACCCGCCTTGGCCTCCCAGAGTGCTAGGATTATAGGCATGAGCCACCACGCCCGGCCAGGCTCACTTTTTAATGATGAGGGAGCATAGGCTGAAAGAGGTGGAATAACTTCCCCAAGGCCACACAGCTAAAACTTGAAAAAGCTGGGATTCAAAGCCTGTTCTCCGTGGTGAGGTTAGCAGGGTGCTTCCCAGGAGAATGTGCTAGCACTGTGTGGAGATGACTCTATAGAGATGAGTATCTTCTTCCTTGTAGGAGTTTATTTTTATTATTTATTTATTTATTTATTATTATTATTATTTTATTTTTTTGGAGTCAGAGTCTCACTCTGTTGCTTGGCCTAGAGTGCCATGGCATCAGCCTAGCTCACAGCAACCTGAAACTCCTGGGCTCAAGCAAGCCTCCTGGGTAACTGGGACTACATGTATGTGCCACCATGCCTGGCTACTTTTTTCTATATATTTTTTAGTTGGCTGATTAATTTCTTTCTGTTTTTAGTAGAGATGGGGTCTTGCTCTTGCTCAGGTTGGTTTCGAACTCCTGACTTGAGCGATCCTCCCACCTCAGCCTCCCAGAGTGCTACGATTATAGGCGTGAGCCACCATGCCCAGCATATTTATTTATTATTTTTAAAGAATATATTTACAAGGCCGGGCGCGGTGGCTCACGCCTGTAATCCTAGCTCTCTGGGAGGCCGAAGTGGGCGGATCGTTTGAGCTCAGGAGTTCGAGACCAGCCTGAGCAAGAGCGAGACCCCATCTCTACTATAAACAGAAAGAAATTAATTGGCCAACTAATATAAATAGAAAAAAATTAGCCGGGCATGGTGGCACATGCCTGTAGTCCCAGCTACTCGGGAGGCTGAGGCAGCAGGATAGCTGGAGCCCAGGAGTTTGAGGTTGCTGTGAGCTAGGCTGACGCCACGGCACTCACTCTAGCCTGGGCAATAAAGTGAGACTCTGTCTCAAAAAAAAAAAAAAACAACAACAAAAAAGAATATATTTACAAATTATTTTTTAAAATTTTCTATTTTTAATGATCTTATAGGGTTATTTATGTGTTTCTATTTTTAATGATCTTTATAGGGTTATTTATGTGTTTTTTTTTTTTTAGACAGAGTCTCGCTTTGTTGCCCAGGCTAGAGTGAGTGCCATGGCGTCAGCCTCGCTCACAGCAACCTCAAACTCCTGGGCTCAAGTGATCCTACTGCCTCAGCCACCCGAGTAGCTGGGACTACAGGCACGCGCCACCATGCCCGGCTAATTTTTTTCTATATATATTAGTAGGCCAATTAATTTGTTTCTATTTATAGTAGAGATGGGGTCTCGCTCTTGCTCAGGCTGCTTTTGAACTCCTGACCTCGAGCAATCCGCCCGCCTCGGCCTCCCAGAGTGCTAGGATTACAGGCATGAGCCACCGCGCCCAGCCTTTTTTTTGTTTTTTGAGACAGGGTCTTACTCTCTTGCTCAGGCTAGAGTGCAATGATATCATCATAGCTCATTGCAACCTCATACTCCCGGGCTGAAGTGATCCTCCTGCCTCAGCCTCCTGAGTAGCTGGCACTATGGGAACGCACCACCATGCCTGGCTAAATAGGTAAATTTTTTATAGAGGCAGGGTCTTGCTACGTTGCTCAGGCTGTTCGGGAACTCCTGGCCTCAAGCAATCCTCCAGGCTTGGCCTCCCAAAGTGTTAGGATTACAAGCATGAGCCACTGTGCCCAGTTGGAGGTTATTTTTAAAGCAAGAATAAAAATTCATTTACCTAATCTGGCTCTAAACTAAAGGGCCCAGATTTAAGCCCCTGCCAAAGAGATAGCTCAAGTGGAGAGGGTGGCCCCTGCTCTCTTGTCATGGGTTAGAGAGTGCTTATGCTCAGATGTGTCCAAAAGCAACCTAATCTGGAGATACTGTTTGGGCATTTTCATTCTTATTTTTAAACTTAGGTTTTGAAAGGATAGAACTATGGGTAAAGAAAAATGCTTATATTCATACTTTCTAAAGAATTTAAAAATTCTAAAATGCATATTTTCTTCCAGACCAGCATATGATTTTAACTGCTTTATTTAGCTTTTTTAAGTCTAAATGTCATGTACAGAAAGTGTATAGAGGCCGGGCGCAGTGGCTTATGCCTGTAATCCTAGCACTCAGGGAGGCCGAGGCAGGTAGATAGCTCGAGGTCAGGAGTTTGAAACCAGCCTGAGCAAGAGCGAGACCCCGTCTCCACTATAAATAGAAAGAAATTAATTGGCCAACTAATATACATAGAAAAAATTAGCCGGGCATGGTGGCGCATGCCTGTAGTCCCAGCTACTTGGGAGGCTGAGGCAGTAGGATCGCTTGAGTCCAGGAGTTTGAGGTTGCTGTGAGCTAGGCTGACGCCACGGCACTCACTCTAGCCTGGGCAACAAAGCGAGGCTTTGTCTCACAAAAAAAAAAAAAAAAAAAAAGAAAGTAAGTGTATAGAGGAAGTGCCTGGTGTGTATAGGAAGTCCCTCAAACGTTGATAACCGCTAGTGGTGCACACCTGTAATCTCACCTACCTGGGAGGCTGAAGCGGGAGGATTGCTTGAGCCCAGGAGTTCCAGACCAGCTTGGGCAACATAGCGAGACCCCTGTCTCAAAAAAAAAAAAAAACATAGGCCAGGTGTGGCGACTCTCACCTATAATCCTAGCACTTTGGGAGGCCGAGGCGGGAGGATCCCTTGAGCCCATAAGTTTGAGGTTGCTGTGAACTATGATGATACCACTGCACTCTAGCCATGGTGATAGAGCAAGACCGTCTCAAAAAAAAAAAAAAGGCCGGGAGTGGTGGCTCATGCCTGTAATCCTAGCACTCTGGGAGGCCAGGAGCATCGCTGGAGGTCAGGAGTTTGAGATCAGCCTGAGCAAGAGCGAGACCCCCATCTCTACTAAAAATAGAAAGAAATTAAATGGCCAACTAAAACTATATAGAAAAAAAATTAGCTGGGCATGGTGGCATATGCCACCAGCTACTCCTCCCAGTAGCCCCAGCTACTCGGGAGGCTGAGGCAGGAGGATCCCTTGAGCCCCAGGAGTTTGAGGTTGCTGTGAGCTAGGCTGATGCCACGGCACTCTAGCCGGGGCAACAGAGTCAGACTCTGTCTGAAAAAAAAAAAAAGAAAAAAGAAAAATCGTAACTCAAATTTCCTTTTCTGGTTCAGTTTTGGTTATCTATTGCTGTGCACCAAAGTACCCCAAAACTGTGTGTTTTAAAGCGGTAAAAATCGTATTGTTTCACACAATTTAGTGAGTCAGGAATTCCAGCAGGGCTCAGCTCGCCTCTGATACATGTGCTGTCTGCTGGGCGTGGAGAGCCCGTAACAGCTTCTTCCTCACACATCTAGAGCCACGGCTGGGAGGGCTCCAGCGGCCAGGGGATGGCTGGAACTGCACAACTGGGTCGCACGTCTGGGGCCTCAGCCGGAATGGAACCCTCTGGAAAAGAGATTGTCCAAGAAATTTCACAAGGACCAAACAAACAAACAAAACTAACCCTAAAAATACTGATGGGAGTTCCCAGGTAGGCTGCCGAGCAGACACCACTGCCCCGCGCATGTGCCCTGGGTAGTTCCGCTTCGCACGCTCCTGCTGACTTGCAGCTAGCTGTTGGTGTCCATGGCTCTTTGCCTGAAGTCTCTCTCCAAAGCCAGGGAAGGTTACTCTGCCCAGGTGCAAGGCAGGCAGACGTGCCATGCCAGGGAATTAGCACCCCCAGGAACAGCTTTCAACCCATGACTGTCGGAATTTGAGGTATTCCCCGGCTCCCTTGCCCTTGCATGCAGTAACTCTGAGGTGTGTGTTTGACGTCATTTCCCAAAGGTCCTCGGTAGGATTAAGCCTCAGTCCCTCCCAGTCGCAGTTAGCATTACCACCGCCTTCCCTTCCCGTCTCACGTCCCCACGGCCCGGTGTTTCCGCTCAGTACTTCCACTCCAACACCCGTCTCGGGGCCTCTCGGGGGAATCCAGACTAAGACAACCGCGTTGAAGTTGCGAAGCCCCATGCAAAGAGAACAGAGTTCCTTATTAGCTTTTTAGTGCCTTATTCTTAAACCTAAGTAGATAAAGATCACCAGATATATAAGAAAAATCTCTAACTTGAAATATAGAGATCAAGCAAAACAAAACCAAAAAAAAAAAAAGAATAACTCAGAGGAAATACAAGCTAAAAAGGGGGAAGCAAACTTACCAAAAAATCTATTATCAATGTCTTCAAGAGAGTTAAAAGAAATCATATCTATGAAATGAGAACAATGGCCGGGGGGCAGTGGCTCGCACCTGTAATCCTAGCTCTCTGGGAGGCAGAGGCGGCCGGATTGCTCGAGGTCAGGAGTTCAAAACCAGCCTGAGCAAGAGTGAGACCGGTCTCTACTATAAATAGAAAGAAATTAATTGGCCAACTAATATATAGAGAAAAAATTAGCCGGGCATGGTGGCGCATGCCTGTAGTCCCAGATACCTGGGAGGCTGAGGCAGCAGGATTTATTGAGCCCAGGAGTCTGAGGTTGCTGTGAGCTAGGCTGACACCACGGCACTCACTCTAGCCTGGGCAACAAAGCAAGACTCTGTCTCAAAAAATAAAAAAAAGAAAAAAAAAAGAAATAAGAACAAAATACTATTTAAAAAATAACATTCAGAGAACAAAAGAGAGCTGTTGAAAAGTAGAAAAATATGATAGCAGAAATGAAAATCATTCTAGAAATTTTAAAAGATAATGTTGATGAAATCTCCCGAAAGTAGAACAGAAAGAAAACAAGATGAAAACTGAGAGAAAAAAAGAATTTAAAAATTAGAGAACCAGCCCAAGAGGTCCAATAGCTCATTTGGAGTTGTAGAAAGGAAGAATAAAGAAAGCAGTTGGGGCAGGGCACGGTGGTTCACACCTGTAATTCTAGCACTCTGGAAGACTGAGCCAGGAAGATCCCTTGCGGTAGAGTCTTCAAGACCAGCCTGAGCAAGAATGAGACCCTGTGTCTATAAAAGATAGAAAAAATTAGCCAGACATGGTGGTGTGCACCTGTAGTCCCAGCTACTTGGAAGCTGAGGCAGGAGAATCACTTGAGCCCAGGAGTATGAGGTTGCAGTAAGCTATGATGACACTGCTGCACTCTAGCCTGGGTGACAGAGCCAGACTCTGCCTCAAAAAAAAAAAAAAAAAAGCAGCTGGAAGAAAATTATCAAAGAAATGATTTAAGAAAATTTCCCAGAACTAATGGATATAAGGTTCTATAGTGAAAGGGCCCAGGACATTGAAGGAAACTATACCAGTTCCAGGGCTATATCAATTTTGGAATTTAACCCAGTGGACAAAAACAAGATTCGAAAAGCTTCTAGAGAGGATAAAACAGTCTGCTTTTTTATTTTTATTTATTTCTTGTTTTTGAGACAGTTTCGCTCTGACACCCAGGCTACAGTGCAGTAGCATCATCATAGCTCACAACAACCTCAAACTCCAGGGCTCAAGTAATCCTCCTGCCTTAACCTCCCAAGTAGCTAGGACTACAGGCACATGCCATCATGCCTGGCTAATTTTTTCTATTTTCAGTAGAGACAGGGTCTCACTCTTGCTTAGGCTGGTCTCAAGAGATCCTCCTGCCTCAGCCTCCCAGAGTGCTAGTATGATAGGCCTGAGCCACCACACTTGGCCTGTTTTTTTTTTGAGACAGAGTCTCACTCTTGTTGCCCGGGCTAGAGTGCCGTGGTATCAGCCTCGCTCACAGCAACCTCAAACTCCTGGGCTCAAGCGATCCTCCTACCTCAGCCTCCCAAGTAGCTGGGACTACAGGCATGTACCACCATGCTCGGCTAATTTTTTAAAATATATTTTTAGTTGGCCAATTAATTTCTTTCTAGTTTTAGTAGATACAGAGTCTCACTCTTGCTCAGGCTGCTTTCGAACTCCTGACTTCAAGCGATCACCCGCCTCGGCCTCCCAGAGTGCTAGGATTATAGGCGTGAGCCACCGCACCAGGCCCTGCCTGCTTTTTAGTTAGTTTGTTTGTTTTTAAAGTCTACAGAACCTGGTTTACCAAGGTGGTCTCCCATTCAAGCACTAACTAGGCTCAACCCAGCTTAGCTTCCAAGATCAGACAAGATTGGACACATTCAGGGTGATATAGCTGTAAGATAAAATAGTTTTTATACAAAGGATCATGAGTCAGAATGCCATCCACTGGAAACAGGAATACAATAAAACCATGCCTTCAAATTTCTGAGGGGAATTTTTTGAGATCTAGGATTCTATACCAAACCAAATATTAAGCTCATGCCTGTAATCCTAGCACTCTGGGTGGCCGAGGCGGGCGGATTGCTTGAGGTCAGGAGTTTGAAACCAGCCTGAGCAAGAGCTAAACCCCGTCTCTACTATAAATTGAAAGAAACTAATTGGCCAACTAATATATATAGAAAAAATTAGCCGGGCATGGTGGCACATGCCTGTAGTCCCAGCTACTCGGGAGGCTGAGGCAGGAGGATTGCTTGAGCCCAGGAGTTTGAGGTTGCGGGGAGCTAGGCTGACGCCACGGCACTCACTCTAGCCTGGGCAACAAAGCGAGACTCTGTCTCAAAAAAAACCAAAAAACAAAACAAAACAAAACAGAATAACATAAATACATTTTCAGTCACACAAGATCACAAAGCACAAAGCATTTACTTCCCATGCACCTTCTTTTTTTTTTTTGTTTTTGAGACAGAGTCTCACTTTATTGCCCAGGCTAGAGTGAGTGCCGTGGCGTCAGCCTAGCTCACAGCAACCTCAATCTCCTGGGCTCAAGCAATCCTGCTGCCTCAGCCTCCCGAGTAGCTGGGACTATGGGCATGTGCTACCATGCCCGGCTCATTTTTTCTATATATATCAGTTGGAGAGATGAGGGTCTCACTCTTGCTCAGGCTGGTTTCGAACTTGTCACCTTTCTTTCTTTCTTTTTTTTTTTGAGACAGAGTCTCACTTTGTTGCCCAAACTAGAGTGAGTGCCGTGGCATCAGCCTAGCTCACAGCAACCTCAAACTCCTGGGCTCAAGTGATCCTACTGCCTCAGCCTCCCGAGTAGCTGGGACTACAGGCACGCACCACCGTGCCCGGCTAATTTTTTCTATATATATTAGTTGGCTAATTAATTTCTTTCTATTTATAGTAGAGACGGGGGTCTCACTCTTGCTCAGGCTGGTTTCGAACTCCTGACCTCGAGCAATCTGCCTGCCTCAGCCTCCCAGAGTGCTAGGATTACAGGCGTGAGCCACCGCGCCTGGCCTCCAACAGTTAATTCTTAATCACATCCTCTCATCCTGCTGATATATCACAGTGTTTCTCTTTTTATAAACCTCCCCCAGAGCTTCTGTAGTCCAGTTTCAACCCACCCCTGGCACTGCAGAGACCAGAAGTTACAAGGAAGCACTCTGACTTAGCACCAAAAGTCCAGTCACTCACAGAAGTCGGGACTACTGTGCAAACTGAAGACCCTTCTGCTTGTTCCCACTGGCCTTGGTTAGGAGACACCACCTCACCCCTGACCACCAACTAAATAGCTAGAAGGGGCTTTAGATCCTTGACTGGCAGTGGCTCTCAGAGCATACTAGGTTCACTTGTTTACTGTATCTGTGGGGGCACAAAACTTTGAGCCTTGGGCCTGGAGATCCAGAATGACAGGGTTCCAGCTTATGTCTCTGTGTTGAGCCTTCTGTTTCCAAATCACAGAATTATACTATGGTAAAGCTGAACAGAGGTTAGGGCTCATAGGGATCAGACTTTTCACATTGCACTGGATGATTAAATAATTGTTCCAAAGACTCAGAGACCCTCCTCTCCTTTCTCTTGGGTGTGGGAATTAAGGTCAAGACTGGCAAGTATAGGACTTGCCACAGCCACACCCCTTAATCCTGTTGGTGCTGAGCAAGGGCTTCCATCTTTGCCCCACCATCCAGCTGGTTGTCAGACTGTGGGTTAGGATGGCAGAGGAGGAAGGTGATATGGATGAGGGGGATGTGTTCTTGGCTTTTGCCCAGGGTCCCTCTCCCCCCAGGGGTCCCCTGCAACGTGCCTTGGACAAGGCCTTCTTTATCTTCCTGGCCCTCTTCTTGACACTGATGACGCTAGAGGCTGCTTATAAGCTGCTGTGGTTGCTACCATGGGCAAAGTTTGGAGACTGGCTCCTGTGGACACCTCAGGAGGAGGAGGAGCTGGAATTGTGACTACTTTTCCTATAAACATCCTCTTCCACTGCCACTGAGGTGAGACAGGAGGGAAATGGGAATGTTGGGGGCTTTGGAAGAGATACCTGGGTAGCTTAGGGCAGCAGCCTTAAAATTTGCTGTACCTTTACTCTGGGAATTCATTTAGAAAAATATGTATTCCTTCACTTATTTTTAAGTAGACATCTAAATATTTTCATCATAAAATTGTTTCGAGAATATAATTTGTGGGGGGGCAAGGGCAATATATGTAAACTTAACTTTTGTACCCCCATAATATGCTGGACAAAAAAAAAAAACAGAAAAAAAAAAGAATATAATTCTGGCATATTGAAAATATTCAAATTTTAAAATAAAATAATCAAATTACCTTTTTAATGTCCAGGGGACTTGGTACCCACCACCCATTGTTCTTTCATCATCTCTTTTCTCCTTGAACTCCTGTTACCATTCTACTTCCCTGCAGAAAACTTTATGCTTTTATACTTGAAAGTCTTCCTTCTTTTTCTTTTCTTTAATTTTAGAGATGCTGGTCTCAAACTCCTGGGCTAAAGGGATCCTCCTGCTTCATCCCCCCTCTAGTAGGTGGGACTATGGGCCTGGACCACCACCCAGCTCTATACATGAAAGTCTTTTTATCAGCCAGTCTGTCATACTTTCCTGCATATATACACACACACACACACATATATATATACACACACAATAAATTAGGATGGGAAATATCTTTCTTTTAAGTTTCCAGTTGTTAAAAATTCTTCTGGGATGAGTTGTGACAATTATTGTGAGAACGGAATTGTTCAAACAGCATAGAGACTGTACAGATTTCTATAATTACTCAAAAGGATTTTTTTCCACTCCCACTGCTTCACTTAACTAGCCTACTATATATACATACATATAAAATAAAAAGGAATTTTTAGTAAGATGGAAGAAGTGGTGTTCATGGTGCCTTGATGAAAGAAATAGGCTACATGTCTCTTTAAGACAGGTAAGATTGCCTGTAATCCTAGCACTCTGGGAGGCAGAGGCGAGCAGATTGCTCGAGGTCAGGAGTTCGAAACCAGCCTGAGCAAAAGCGAGACCCGTCTCTACTATAAATAGAAAGAAATTAATTGGCCAACTAATATATAGAGAAAAAATTAGCCAGGCACGGTGGCGCATGCCTGTAGTCCCAGCTACTCGGGAGGCTGAGGCAGCAGGATTGCTTGAGCCCAGGAGTTTGAGGTTGCTGTGAGCTAGGCTGACGCCACGGCACTCACTCTAGCCTGGGAAACAAAGCGAGACTCTGTCTCAAAAAAAAAAGAGAGATAAAGTATTTAAAAAGGGAAGAGAAGAAAGCTGCACTGCAGGCTTTTGGGAAAGTTGAGGTTCTGGGAAATTAAATGCCTTATATCTTCCAAGTCCCAGGATCCTTTTGAGAGTTTTCATTTTCCCCAAGTTGGAGGCGGTCGGATGAGACCGCAAGAAGTGACGTAGGTAGGATTCTCTATTGTTTTTTTTTTTTTTGAGACAGAGTCTCGCTTTGTTGCCCAGGCTAGAGTGAGTGCCGTGGCATCAGCCTAGCTCACAGCAACCTCAAACTCCTGGGCTCAAGCAATCCTCCTGCCTCAGCCTCCCGAGTAGCTGGGACTACAGGCATGCGCCACCATGCCCGGCTAATTTTTTTCTATATATATTAGTTGGCCAATTAATTTTTTTCTACTTATAGTAGAGACGGGGTCTCTTGCTCAGGCTGGTTTTGAACTCCTGACCTTGAGCAATCTGCCCGCCTTGGCCTCCCAGAGTGCTAGGATTACAGGCGTGAGCCACCACGCCCAGCCGTAGGTAGGATTCTCTAATGGAAAGGTGAGTTTGAGGTCCTGGGGCTCTAAGGGTCTATGTGGTCCTAGAAAGTGGCAAGATGCCCATCACTTGTGGAATGTCCAGGGATGCAGGAGGTGGGAATCTCGGCGATTGGGGGTACGTTAACCTTTAAGGCTTCCACATAAGCTCACCTCTGGACCTAGCCTTGCCGCCACGAATCCCTCCAGCCTCCCTAACTGGGTAAGGTGGGCGTCACAGTCAGTTTCTTCCTCCTTCGTTCTTTCCTCAGCTCTCCCAGAAGAGGAGCCCAGAAGTATTTTATGATCCTCATTTCGACTCACAGCCCTCACAGGGGCAGTTTGCACAGATACTCCTCAAAGCTCGCGCCCCATCATCGCCCATCCTCCGGTTCTAGACCTCCACGATAACGCACGGCCTCTTGGTCAGCACTGCTGGCCGCTCGAGGACACCGATGCAAAGGAGAACCACTCAGGTCCCGCCAATTTGGTTGGTCATTAGTTCTGTGGTGTAGCTTGAAAAGCAAATCAATAACAGCAGCAATAACAATAACAACACTTTCGTAGGGCGCGTTGTGCTCATTTGTATGCAAGTGTCATGATTTAACGATCGGGAGGTGTAGCACCTGGTAACAGAAGCAGCTGCTGGGCAAGGAGTGCGCCGCCCTTGGAAGGGGAAGGGCAGGCGCAGTCGATTAAGCCGCGGAAACCCGGATCTGGGAGACAGGAAAGTAGGGTAGGAGGGCTTGCCGATAGCTCGGCTGAAGGAAAAGGTTTTACTTCCCTTCCAAGAGACTCCTGCCCTCTCCTGAAGCCCTGCGCAGCCTAGAAGAGCCCAATTCCTTTTCTCCCTTCCCCTCTTCGGAAACGTGGGGCCGTCCGCCCTGCACGCGACTCGCCGGCGGTTGGGCCTGAGGCAGATAGTTTCTGATTGGCGGCGTCGCGGAAGCACCCGGTGAAAAGAGCTCGGCGGCCCGAGTGTCCACGTCGCGGCAGAGCCAGCGCCGTACAGCAAAATGGCGGCCTCTAGGTACTTTGGGGCGCTCAGCAGGGACAAATCCCACGGCCTACAGGTCAGGGGGAAGGGAGCCGCCGACGAGGTGGGCGGCCCTGGAGGCGCCCGGGGGCGGGCCTACAGCTACTTCCGGCCACAGGAAGACTGGGTTCCGTGACGCAGTATGGTCGCGCTTAGGTGTATGTAGGCGGAAACTCTGTGGCTTCCGGTCCGTAGTGGGGCCTACGGTGGGAGGGGTAAGGGAGGCGGAGGGAACCATGCGAGGTTCTGAGATCAGCGGCGGGAGTCGCCTCGGGAGACCGTTTCTGAGGTGGGGGCCGGACGGTGCGGGGAGTGAAGGCGGGGGCGGGGATATCGAGGGAGAGGTATTGGGGAGACCCGGGCGCTGAGTCTGAGGGACAAGCTATGGTACCTTCCTATCCCTTAAGGGTAGTGGGGTGGCCGGGGGCTGTACTGGGGGAGGGGGACTTGGCGGGAAGTTCATCTACGGGACCGGCCCAACCCAAGGTTGGGGTCCGAGAGGAAGCAGGAGAGCCCAGTGGGGGGCTCACAATTGGTTACAGGTCACAGAATGGAGAAAATTAGGGTGGGGTGAGAGGGAGGGGACTTGAGGTGAAATATTTACAACCTAAATCCCCGGTTTGAAGAGGACCATCAGAAGATGAAATGTGTAGATAATTCAGTGAGGGGAAAAAAAGAGTGGATTGTTGGAGGGAACCTCTTTAGCCTCAGAGTCTAGGAGTTGGGCTGGTCATTCTGGATCGGGTGGGCTGTGTGTTTGATGTGTTTGAGGATGAAAGGGGACAAACGCCTGAGGTGGCCCTGATGGGGGTGTGTTGTCTGCGCAAGGGGGTGTCAGGGAAATTTGGGATGTAGGTGGTCCAGGGGTTAGGAAGAAGAATCAACTGGCCAAATTCTCTTCAGAAATGGTGGGAAAACAAAACTGAATCAACTTGCAAAATACGAGAAATAGTGGGAAAATGAAACAGAAAGACTGGAAATCGAAATGGGGGGGGCGGGGACCTAAGTTTGCACCTACCCCACTTGAAGGGCCCAAAAAGCATATAGAACTCATAGTGACTGAAGATAGGCAGTGAGGACACTGTTGGTCAGTGCTGGATGTTACTGAAACCCACGGAGATTGGAAAGTATGAGATGAAGGGATGGGGCTATGCCAGAGGGGCTCTTTCTGAGGCCCCATCCCCTTCCAGCAGGAATTCCGAAATCCCCGACACTTCCTCCCTCTGGGGGATTTGATCCCCCATGGCCACCGCTAACAGCATCATTGTGCTGGATGATGATGAAGAAGATGAAGCAGCTGCTCAGCCAGGGCCTTCCCACCCAACCCCCAATCCTGCCTCACCTGGGGCTGAAGCCCCTGGCTCCTCTGAGCCCCATGGGGCTGGAGGAAGCAGTAGTTCGGGCGGCAAGAAATGCTACAAGTTGGAGAATGAGAAGCTATTTGAAGAGGTGAGCTTTAGGGGAGAATATTCTGGTACCCCAGGGAGGGGGGATGGCTGACTGGCTTTCCTGTCCTTTCTTCCCCACTAACCCCACTTCCCCTTCTTTCTCTCGACCCCCTCCCTTCTTCCATTGAACCCTCCAGTTCCTTGAACTGTGTAAGACACAGACGGTGGACCACCCTGAGGTGGTTCCATTCCTCTATAACCGGCAGCAGCGTGCCCACCCTCTCTTTTTGGCCTCGGCGGAGTTCTGCAACATCCTCTCTCGGGTCCTGTCTCTGGCGCGGAGCCGGCCAACTAAACTCTATGTCTACATCAATGAGCTCTGCACTGTTCTCAAGGCCCACTCAGCCAAAAAGAAGCTGAATCTGGCCCCTGCTGCCACCACCTCCAACGAGCCCTCTGAGAATAACCTTCCCACAGACTCCTCCTTTGACCCCACAAATGCTGAAAGCACTGCCTCTGAGGCCTCAAGGACCCGTGGTTCCCGGAGGCAGATCCAGCACTTAGAGCAGCTGCTGGCACTGTATGTGGCAGAGATTCGGAGGCTGCAGGAAAAGGAATTGGATCTCTCAGAATTGGATGACCCAGACTCCACATACCTACAGGAGGCGAGATTGAAGCGTAAGCTGATCCGCCTTTTTGGGCGTCTGTGTGAACTGAAAGACTGCTCTTCATTGACCGGCCGTGTCATAGAGCAGCGCATCCCTTACCGTGGCACCCGCTACCCAGAAGTTAACAGGCGCGTTGAGCGGCTGATCAACAAGCCAGGGCTTGATACCTTCCCTGACTATGGAGATGTGCTGAGGGCCGTAGAGAAGGCAGCTGCTCGTCACAGCCTTGGCCTCCCCCGACAGCAGCTCCAGCTTATGGCTCAGGATGCCTTCCGAGATGTGGGCATCAGGTTACAGGAGCGACGTCACCTTGATCTCATCTACAATTTTGGCTGCCACCTCACAGATGACTATAGGCCAGGTAAGGGGGTTAGCAGGATGCCCATCAGCAACTTTTATATGTCGGGCATGTGGTGGAGGGGGAATCTGTCTGTCTACTCTTTCCTTCTAGGGTTTGGGCTGAGTGCTCCGACTATATCTTCCCATGTAGGCACTGACCCTGCATTATCAGATGCCGCACTGGCCCGGCGCCTTCGGGAAAACCGGAATTTGGCCATGAGCCGGCTGGATGAGGTCATTTCCAAATATGCAGTGATGCAAGAAAAAAGTGAGGCAAGCGACAGAAAGAGGAAAAGAGCCCAGCTCCACCAAGGCACCTCTTCTCCCTCTGCAGACTCCCCCAAAGCCTCCTTGGATTCTGGTGAGGTGTGGAAGATGGAAGGGGTATACCCTTTAGAGAGCTTATCCTTTCCCCGCACTGGCTGCCAGGGAACCCAGGGTGACTGATAGGGGAGTGTGTAGAAGGTATGTAAGAACCGAACACTCTGGGGCAAGAGATTCCTTAGAGAAATGTCTTTATACCCAAGGGCCCTAGTGGAATGGTATCCCAGGAGTGCCCCACCACCTCCAGGGCTGAGACAGATGATGAAGATGATGAGGAAAGTGATGAGGAAGAGGAGGAGGCCACAGATTCTGAAGAGGAGGAAGATCTGGACCAGATGCTGGAAGGTCAGGGGGATGATGAAGAGGAGGAGGCAGAGAAGGAAGCAGGTATGTTAAGGGACCATTCTCTTTATGTATCATTTCTACTTTGTTAGGTATGAGCCACCTATTTGAGACCCTTTCCCTTTCTCCTCTTATTCCTAGTGTCCTCTCAGTATTTTTCTCCCTAGTTCTCATGCCTCCCCCTCCCCTTTTCTTCTTTTCCAGGTAAGGATGGAGATAAGAGCCCCACGTCCTCACCACAGATTTCCACTGAAAAGAACCTGGAAACTGGCATCGGCAGGTCTTCAGGGGAGCAGCAAAACAAAGGACTCATAACGTCACCATCATTACGGTCGGAAGAACCCCTGGCCCCCTTCAGCATAGATGCTGAAAGCAATGGAGAACAGCCTGAGGAGTTGTCCCTGGAGGAAGAGAGCCCTGTATCTCAGCTCTTTGAGCTAGAGATTGAAGCCTTGCCCCTGGATACCACCCCTTCCCCCGAGGAGACAGATATTTCCTCTTCCAGGAAACAGTCAGAGAAGAACCCCTTCACCACTGTCTTAGAGAATGGGGCCGCCATTGTCACCTCCACTTCTTTCAATGGAGGTGTCTCTCCTCACACCCGGGTAGATTCCAGCCCACCCTGCAAGAAATCCCGAAAGGAAAAGAAGCAAACAGGATCAGGGCCATTAGGAAACAGGTAACAACAACAAGAGGAGGAAGAGGGAAGCCAAGGAATGATCACAGGGGGCTTTTTGAGAGGAATATTGGGGAATTGAGTCTGTTGGGAGAGACTGGACACTCTCCTTCCAGCCTCAGTCTTCTTGTACTCCTCCATGCATTCATGTTTCTGTTCCTAGCTATGTGGAAAGGCAAATGGGAGTGCATGAGAAGAATGGGAGAAAAATACGTACCCTGCCCAGCCCACCATCCTCCTTGGCTTCCATGGCCCCAGTTGCTGATTCTTCCACGAGGGTGGACTCTCCCAGCCATGGCCTAGTGACCAGCTCCCTCTGCAGCCCTTCTCCAGTCCGGCTGTCCCAAACCCCTCAATCACAGCCTCCTGGGCCCAGTACTTACAAGGTAAGAGGAAGAGGCTGTTTTTCTTGTGGTAATTCATTTTCTGTTTCAGTCGCTCTGAATATTCACCAGCCACCCAATTTTTTTTCCTTTTTCCCAACCAATTTTTAAATCTCTAAATCCTTCCCTCTGTTTCTCCTCCCCATGTACTTCAGATCTCTCTGACTCTTTGTCTCTCGCTTCGCTACAGATGAGTGTGGCCACACAGTGCGATCCAGAGGAGATCATCGTGCTCTCAGACTCTGATTAGCTGCCTTCCCCTCTCTTCACCTCCAAAATATTCCGGACAGCATTTGGAGGATGGTGGGAAGCAGATGACAGAAAGGGATGAATTGAGCTAATCCCCTTTTGTTGGTGTTTCTTTTTAAAAAACAAAAGCTTAAGTTTTACACAGAAAAATAATAAACAATAAAGTTCTTTTCTTATTGTATTCCTGTCTTCCTTGTCCTACTGTCAGATTGGCATCACCTGTCCCGTCGCTCAGGGTTAGCGCAGCCCCTGTGGTAGCCCTGATCTGTCCTTTCTGACGTGGCCCTTGCACTCCTATCTTGGGGTTTCTTCTCCCTTAGGTCTTCCCAGTGTCCTCTGCCAGGCACTTTTTTAAAAAATGGGCTTTAGCCTCCTTGACACATTTTGCTTTCTCGCTTGGAGCGGTAGGAGTAAAAAAGCCAATCAGAGGCCTACTCAAGGTTATTTGGCCAATCCAGGCCCGGAGGAAGGGGGCGGGGCATCAGGAGGACTGTCAGAAGCTAAGAAGAGGGCGATTAGATCCCGAAAGCCAGCTAATGGCCACAGCTCAGGGGCGGTGTCTTGGGAACGACGGCCAGCACCCTTCACCAATGGGAAAAGTCAGGCTTATCCAGTTAAAGGGGAATGAATGCTTCGGCCGAACCAGGTCCTGAGCCCTCCGCGGAAGAGGGGACCTGATACCTTTAAGGTGGAATGAGGCGACGTTGTTTAAAGGAGAAGTGGCCGAGTCGGCCGAGTATGGCCCAGAAGCACGGGCGGGGTGCCCGCCTGTGCCTTTAAAGTCGGAGGGGCGGGAGGCGGAGCGGAGGTGGAGGGCGGAGGGAGTCGGCGCAAGATGGCGGCGGGAGGGGCTCAGACTGCAGCTCTGGCCGCCGAGTGAGGGGCGGGGGGGGCCCGGGGGTGCGCGGCCCGGTAAGCGAGGACGCGCGAGGTTGGGGGACGCCTTCCGGGTGGGCAAAGGGGCCGAGGTAGCGATTGGGGCTAAACAGGGGGTAGGGGGGCGGGGTCCGGTGTGGGCGGGGGGTAGGCAAGGGGCGGGGCCGAAAGGACCGAGGGGGCGGAGCACAAGATGGGTCTTGAAGGGGGTGGGGCTAGAACTAAACGGGGCGAAAGGGGCGTGGTCAACGAGAAAGCTGGGGGCATAGCCTAAAAGGGAGCTGGGGCGAGGGGTGGTTTTCAGTAGAGGAACAGACCAGCCCCCCCTTCCACAAAAAGGGTGCAAAACACCAAAAAAGTGGATTTGAGAAAGTCAGGCGCTCAGGCAGATGGAGAATAGGGTGTAATGGGGTGCCAAGGAAGGCACCCTATTCCCTAAGAGCACCTTATTTCTCTAACCTCTAAGGAAAGGACACAGGATTTGGAGTCAGACACCTGTACTTGCTGGTGCTGCCACTTAATGGCTCTGTAGCCTTAGATAATCTCTTAATCTTTCTGAGCCTCAGTTTCCTCATCTGTCAAATGAGGTTAAAAGGAATACCTAACTCACCGTGTTATTGTGGGGAGTTACTCAGATAACAGGTGTGAACATTTTTAAACTGTAAAGGGCTGTGCCATCATGAGATTTTATCATTCTTCTCTCTTTTTCTTCCCAGAGCCCCCCCCGGCTGCCCTCCTCCTTCCTTTGTTCCCGTGGCTGGGGGGGTATCCCCTCCCTCCACAACATGGAGCCATCTCCTCTGTCTCCCAGTGGAGCAGCCCTCCCTCTGCCTCTATCGCTGGCTCCACCCCCACTACCCCTGCCAGCGGCTGCAGTGGTACATGTGTCCTTCCCTGAAGTGACCAGTGCTCTTCTGGAATCCCTCAATCAGCAGCGGCTGCAGGGCCAGCTCTGCGATGTGTCTATCAGAGTACAGGGCCGGGAGTTCCGGGCTCACCGAGCTGTCCTGGCAGCCTCCTCCCCTTATTTTCATGACCAGGTCCTACTCAAGGGCATGACCTCCATCTCACTGCCCAGCGTCATGGACCCAGGCGCCTTCGAGACTGTCCTGGCCTCTGCTTACACTGGCCGCCTCAGCATGGCTGCTGCTGACATTGTCAACTTTCTCACAGTGGGGTCTGTGCTCCAAATGTGGCACATTGTGGACAAGTGCACTGAACTCCTCCGAGAAGGCCGGGCCTCGGCCACCACCACCATCCCAACTGCTGCAGCCACCTCTGTCACTGTCCCTGGTGCCGGGGTCCCATCAGGGAGTGGGGGCACCGTGGCCCCTGCCGCCATGGGCTCTGTGCGTTCCCTTGCCTCTAGCCGGGCCAGCGAGAATCAGTCTCCCAGCAGCAGCAACTACTTCAGCCCCCGGGAGTCCACTGATTTCTCATCTTCCTCCCAAGAAGCATTTGCAGCTTCTGCAGCGGGAAGTGGGGATCGTCGAGGAGGTGGTCCTATATTCCCAGGCCCTGTCATTGGCAGTGGGGGGGCCACCTCTGGGAAGGTGCTGCTGGAGGCAGATGAGCTGTGTGATGATGGGGAGGGGAGAGGGGTGGTGGTTCCTGGGGCTGGGCTCCGGAGGCCCACCTACACGCCCCCCAGCATCATGCCACAGAAACATTGGATATACGGGAAGCGAGGTGGGAACTGCCCAGCACCAGCACCCCTGGTTCCCCAAGACCCCGATCTGGAGGAGGAAGAGGAGGAGGAAGACCTGGTGTTGACCTGTGAGGATGATGAAGAGGAAGAGCTGGGGAGTGGTTCCAGGGTTCCAGCAGGGGGAGGGCCTGAGGCTACTCTCAGCATAAGCGATGTTAGAACCCTGAGTGAGCCTCCAGGCAAGGGAGAGGAGCAGGTCAACTTCTGTGAGTCCTCCAATGATTTTGGCCCCTATGAGAGTGGGGGTCCTGTGGCAGGGCTTGATGATTCAGGGGGGCCCACTCCCTCCACCTATGCTCCCTCCCAGCCTCCCCGACCCCTCCTTCCTTTGGACATGCAGGGCAACCAGATCTTGGTCTTTCCATCGTCTTCATCCTCTTCCTCCTCCTCCTCCTCACAGGCTCCAGGCCAGCCCCCAGGGAACCAAGCTGAACACGGGGCAGTGACCCTGGGGGGCACGTCAGTGGGGGGCCTGGGCATGCCAGGTGGTGCTGGTGGGGTCCCTGGAGGGACCAGCAGTGGGGACGGAAATAAGATCTTTCTGTGCCACTGCGGGAAGGCCTTCTCCCACAAGAGCATGCGGGACCGGCACGTGAACATGCACCTCAATTTGCGGCCCTTTGACTGCCCTGTGTGCAACAAAAAGTTCAAGATGAAGCACCATCTGACTGAGCACATGAAGACGCACACAGGTCTCAAGCCCTACGAGTGCGGCGTCTGCGCCAAGAAGTTCATGTGGCGAGACAGCTTCATGCGCCACCGGGGACACTGTGAGCGCCGCCACCGCCTGGGTGGGGGCGGGGCCGGACCTGGACCTGGGACGCCCACGGGACCAGTCTTGCCGCTCAAGAGAGAGTCGCCCAGAGCGGGCGGAGGCAGCAGCGACGAGGCCAGTGGGGCCACGCCCCAGTCCAGCAGACGTGTCTGGTCCCCACCCAGCGTCCCCAAGGTGGAGATGGGCTTCAATGGGGGCGGAGGAGCAAATTGAAGGGTCCGGCTACTGCGGGTAGCTTTCGGGGTAGAGGGAATAGGGAGCACGATCCAGGGGGCGCTGTGGCCCGGAGGTGCTCTTCCAGCGCTCTACTGTTTTCCTTTATCTCTGTGGACTTGTATATATTCTGGAGGGGGAACCACATTGTACCATCGCCAGCCCACTCTACTTCTCAGTCCTTGTCTCCTAAGGTATCCATGGAACTAAGCCCGTCCATCTCTGTTGAGTACACCGAACCCCAGCTCCACAGAGTGGGGTGCACATGGAGCGGGGAGGGAGATGAGGCTGTTGAGCATCCTGGAGTCACAGGGTCAAGGGTCAGGTGATTGTAGTCTGTGCCTGAAGTCTGTGTTTGTGTTGTTGTGGGGATCAGGCCTTTGAGCCCTACCCTTGTCTTAGAACTTACCCCCTCTGGAAGTATGCGCTCTTTATTTCTACCCTATTTCTCCTGCCCCTCGCCTCCCTTGGGGATCCCCAACTCGGTTTTCATGGGGGAGGGGCTGGAAATAAGGAGGGAGTAAGTCGTAGGAGTACAAGGCTTTTATTTTATTTTTTTTTAACAGTGATTAAAATATTTATTGGTCATTTCACTTGGCTTCCTAAGAACCCCTATGTGTTTGCTGGGGACCCGGCACAGGTGGAGGAAAGCCGGAGTAATGGTTCTAGGGGAAGTGGATGCTGGAGGGGGGATAGGGGAGGGGAAGCCTAGGTTTGGGGAGGGCTCGAACTCGGCGCGGCTAGGTGGCCCTGGAGGCCACGGTAGGGCTGGGGTGTCCGGACGAGAACTGGAGAGGATGTTCCCGGATCCTGTTCTGGCCAGTGGGGAAGGCACCCACCTCCCAGGCACCCATACCTAGCCAGAGCGGGGATTTCCTCCGCCCCTCCTGCTGGCCTTCGGAGGAAAGTGAAAGTGAAAGGCGGGAAGAGGAGGCTTCCGGGCTGAGAAGATCGCAGCGCCATGAAGCGACTGTCTCTGCTCCTCACTGTGGCTTTGGGTGAGCGAACCCCACGACTCCTCGCCCAGGAACGGGAGGGTCGGGGAAGCAGAGGGAGGTGGCCCCGCTGGGCGCCCGAAGGCAGGATGAAAGGGGCATGTCACCCGACATCCCGGCGCCCCTCACTCGAGCTCCTCTCCCCCAGACCTGGTCACCGCCGTCTCCGCGGGACCCGCGGTGATCGAGTGCTGGTTTGTGGAGGATGCCAGCGGAAGCAACCTGGCCAAGAGACCTGCTGCACTGCTGCTGCGCCAGGGACCCGGGGGACCGCCGCCCCGGCTGGACCTCGACCCTAAGCTCTACCTCAGTGTGCACGGTGAGTCTTCTGGGACCTGCCCCTACACCTGTCGCCTCCACGGAAACGCCTTCCTCTTTAGATCGGGCAGTGACCTGAAGCCTCAGTTTTCCCCTCTGTAAAATGAGTCTGGACTACCTGTAAATCCCCCACTATGAGAAAACCTGTGCATTTGAATTTCCCCTAACGCTGCCCTTCCCGGCCAAGACTCTTTCGCTGCAACTCCCTTCCCCGCACTCACAGACCCTGCTGGCGCCCTCCAGGATGCCCTCAGGCGGTACCCCCGGGGCGCCCCTGCGCCGCACTGCGAGATGAGCCGTTTCGTCCCTCTCCCCGCCTCTGCGAATTGGGCCAGCGGCCTGACCCCGGAGCAGAGCTGCCCGCGGGCCCTGGACGGGGCCTGGCTGATGGTCAGCATGTCCAGCTCTGTCCTCAGCCTCTCCAGCCTCTTGCGACCACAGCCAGAGCATCAGCAGGAGCCTGTTCCCATCACCGAGGCAACAGGTAGCTGGGAAGGGGAGGTGGAAATGGATAGGTAGACTCTAAGGGTCCGCGTCAGCCGGTGGCGCGCTGTGTGGACTTGAGCGAGGCATTTCCCCAACGGCTTTCAGTTTCGTTTTTGTAAACCGAGGCGTTTTGGCTAGAATTAGCTCCACTGCTGCTTCTAGCCCTCCCCCAGTTAAACAAACAAACAAACAAACAAACAAACAAACCACCCTGTGGTTTGGGGGCGGGGCTTTGGAGAGGCGGGGTTTCCAGTCACTGACCTTGAGGAACTTGTTAGGGAAAGGGATGGGAGTCGTCCTCCCAGATCTGTATCTGGCAGCGCCCCCTCTCCTTTGCGGTTCACCCAGTTTCAAAAACCGGCCCCGAACCTCACCCGCGCCCACACTCGGTGCTGTGACAGTCGGCAAAGCAAAGGCTCTTGCACCCAAGCGCGGTTACCTTTCCTGACAGCCGCTTCCCTGAGGCCCGTGGGCATGTGCTGTCCCTCAGCGGTCCGCAAGCGGTGGGCTCGAGTGCGCGGAAGGCGCGAGGTGGGAGAGCCTGCGGTTCTCCCTGGAAGGACCGCGGTGGTGTGGCGCAGCGCAATTTGAGGCCTAGGGTTCGGGCACTTTGCCGGGCTGGGTTGCGGGCAGCAAGCGGGCGGATAGTGCGAGAGTGGGGAGGATCTGACTGCGACACCCAGGAGCTCTCCCTCCTCACTGCGGAGGCAGGGTAGGATACCGGTTTCTCGGTCTCCTACGCTTTTCTGTAAACGATACAGCCTCACGGACAGGTCAAGCCCAACCCTGTACCCTCCCTTCCTCAGTACCTGAGAATCACCCACAGGACCAAGGAAACAGACTCCGAACCCACCCCCAAACCCTCACCTCTGCCTACACCTCTGTACTCTATCTACCCTGGGCAGGGGCCGAGGAAAACTGCTCTTTGTCGGGAGAGGAGCTGTCTCCAGTAGGGAGGAGTATTTCCTATTGCTGCTGGCTTCGCTGAGGTGGCGGTGACAATGTTCTTTGCCCTCAGAGTCTGTTTTTCCACTTGTAAAATGTGGATATTATTTCCCAGCTGTCTTTCCGTTGTTGAGACTATCAGGAGAGGCACTGTGTTAATTTCTTGGTTGATTCAGTAAATACTCATTAGCACCAAGAATAAGTTAGGGCTCAGCAGTTCTCAGCCCAGGTTGTGAATATGAATCCTGTTGGAAGCTTTTATCTATGTATCTATCTATCTATCTATCTATTTATTTGAGACAGAGTCTCACTCTGTTGCCCGGGCTAGAGTGCCCTGGCGTCAGCCTAGCTCACAGCAACCTGGAACTGCTGGGTTCAAGCAATCTTCCTGCCTCAGCCTCCAGAGTAGCTGGGACTACAGGCATGCGCCACCATGCCCAGCTATTTTTTGTATATATATTAGTTGGCCAATTAATTTCTTTCTATTTAAAGTAGAGATGGGTCTCGCTCTTGCTCAGGCTGGTTTCAAACTCCTGACCTTGAGCAATCCTCCCGCCTCCGCCTCCCAGAGTGCTAGGATTACAGTCTCCAGCCACTGCGCCTAGCTGCAAATATACTTTCTTATTATGCTTTGCATACATAGTATTTAATTCTTACCATTCTTTTAAAACACTGTGGAAAATTTCAAAGATATGTAAAAGTAGAGAGAATAGTATAATGAACCCACCATACCTGTTACCAAGTTATATAGTTATTACATTTTACCAAATTGTTTCACTTATCCTCCCTCTACTCTGTTTTCTTCTTATTATTTTTTATTTATTTTTAAATTAGTTCTCTTAATTATTTTTCTTAAAATTTTTTTTGCAATAGCTTCAGGAACATCCACTCTGTTTTTTATTTTTATTTTTGGCAGTGTTTTAAAGTATATCCTAGGACCATATTATTTTAAGCATAAGTACTTCAGTAAGCATTTCTATTAAATAAGGACTTTATTTTTTTATTTTTTCTTTAATTCATGAAGTAAAATAGCATATATAAGGACTTAAAACCATAACCACAATACCATTATCACACCTAGCAAAACAAATAATTCCTTAATATCATGTAATTGCGAGCCTGTATTAAAATTTTCTTGATTGTCTCAATGATGTCATATTACAGTTGATTTGCTCAAATCACAAAGCAAAACATTCATACTTTATATTTGGTTGTTATATTGATATTCTCTGGCTGGTAACAAAATACCATAAGCTAGGTGGCTTAAACAACAGAAGCTTATTTGCTCACAGTTCTGGGTGCTAGAAGTCCAAGATCAAGGTGCCAGCAGGCTTGATATCCAGTGAGGAAGGGCTCTCCACTTGGAATGCAGACTGGGAACTTTTTGCTGCAACCTCACATGGAAGAGAGAGAGAAAGAGCACTGCATCTTCCTCTTTTTATAAGGACACCAGTTGCATTGAATTAGAGCCCCACCCTTTATCCCCTCCTCACAGTCCTTATCTCTAAATACACAGCGGTCAGGGCTTCAACTTATGAATTTTGGGGGACCCAAACATTCAGGCCATAACAATCATTTGGTCTCTTGCATCTCTTTTATTCTATAATTGACTTCTCCTCCCTTTAAGAAAAATGCTATTGATTTTTTGGAGAAACCTGGTCATTTGCCCTGTAGAATTTCCCACAAACTATGTTTGACCAATTGTTTCTTCATAGTATCATTTATCTTGTTCCTTTTTCCTCCATATTTCCTATAATTTGGTAGTTAGGTCTAAAGGCTTGATTACATTTGGATTTAAGGTTTTTTTCAGTAATACTTTATAATTAGTTGTTACCATTTACTTTTTTTTTTTAACAGAAAAGCAAAAACTTGTTATTACAAGCTACAAAAAGAGAACTTTTCCTTACTTTCTGGCTTTCTGGCCTTGTACATTTGTATTCTTACAGAGCACAGTGTATGGGATGCAGGTCTAAAATTGCTTCCAGTAAAGATCACTGTTATCTTAAGGGTTAAACTATAAAACTTTTAGGTTTAGTTTATTAATCCTGTGTATTCTTTTTTTCACAATTCAAAAATATGTTTCTGGATTTTGCAAACTAAGTGAAATTGCATACTGATTTTACTCTACTGAACTAAAACAATTCCATGAGGTTGAGAAAAGTTCAACTTTATAGACCTCAGAAGCTAAGATTAAAAATAACAAAAAGATAATTACAGAAAGAAAAAGATTACTTCTACCTGGAGGATGCAGACATTTTTGGGATGAAATAACAGTGGAACTGACCTTGAAGGACATGGAGTATTAGATGTTTGGAAGAAAATGGGAAAGATGTTGTAAATTGAAGGAACCTTATGACCAAAGTGAAGAGATGCCCAGTGATTAAAGCTTCTACTACTAGGCACAAAAAAGAGATTCTATGTGGCTGGTTCATAGGGTACAAGAGAAATCTCTTGGAAAGGTGGATTAGGGGCTGAGTTTTCAAATATCTTAAAAGCTGGGCTTTATTCTACAGGTGATAATGAACCATCAGAAGTTCTTTTTTTTTTTTTTTTTTTTCTTGAGGAGGGTCATTCTAAAAAGCCTGTTATTTTACTTGATTCTTATAAAAGGTAGGCAAGGATAGGATCATTGGACTAGTGAGATAAAATACAGGCTAAGTGATTTTCCCAAGATGCCCAGCAAATCTTTGACAATGATGAAGGTAATGAAAATATAACAACTAACATTCATCAAGCATTTTCTATATGCCAGGCCCTGTTCTAAGCACTTTATATGCATAATCTCATTTATTCCTCTCAACAAACATAGAACACAAGTATTAATATTATTCTCAGGTGAAGAAATCTGAGACACAGTTGGGTAACTTGCCCAAGGACACTCAGCTTGTAAGAAGCAGGGCTAGAAATTGAACTCAGGCCATGTAGCTCTAACCTGTGCCTTTAGCTGCTGACTTCCTAGGTAACTGGGTTTTTTAAACAGGTAAGTGACCTGATCAGACTTGTAGCAATGTTGTTTGAGTACAATATGAAGGAAGAGTTAAAGGAAAGAGAGACTGAGCCTAGGGAGACCAGAGAGGAGGTGGTTGTAATTGTCCGAATGTACATTGATGAGAACCTGAGTTGGAAACAGGTGTGAGATCTATTAAGGCCTAGTGGGGATAGCACGCAGCACACTATGTTTGGTGATTTGCTTGTCACTCCCTAGACTGTAAGCAGTATGAGGGCAGGAACTGCCTGTCTTGTTCACCACTCTGTTCTCTACTACTATACCGTAAACATCCTAGGTGCTCAATAAATAATTGTTGAGTAAATGAATGAGAGGGGGGAGTCTGAGTGACTCCCAGTGTTTGCCTTTAGTGTCTGGGGGGCTGGTGGTGACCATTCATCAAAGTCAGAGACGATGGGCATTAGAGCAGGGTGAGGGAATGTTGTGGAGATGCTGTTTAGTTGGGTTATATTAAGTTTGTCTGGGCCGGGCGTGGTGGCTCACGCCTGTAATCCTAACACTCTGGAAGGCCAAGGCGGGCGGATTGCTCGAGGTCAGGAGTTCAAAACCAACCTGAGCAAGAGCGTCTCTACTATAAATAGAGCCGGAGCAAGAGTGTCTCTACTATAAATAGAAAGAAATTAATTGGACAACTAATATATATAGAAAAAATTAGCTGGGCATGGTGGCGCATGCCTGTAGTCCCAGCTACTCGGGAGGCTGAGGCAGAAGGATTGCTTGAGCCCAGGAGTTTGAGGTTGCTATGAGCTAGGCTGATGCCACGGCACTCAGTTTAGCCTGGTCAACAAAGTGAGACTCTGTCTCAAAAAGAAAAAGTTTGTCTGGCAGATGGTCCGGTGTAACCATAGCAAACACTTTTGTAGACTTACTATATTCCAGACCCTGTTCCAAATACCTTTCATATATAGGTGTCTTTGTTATCTAAAATCAGGAACTGAATAGATTTGGGTAGCAACAGGTATTAAATGATTTAACCCTCTCAACAACCTCATGAGGTAGGTACTATCATCATCACCATCACCACCACCATCATCATCATCCCTATTTTAAAGATTTGGAAGTTGAGCCATGGAAAAGTGAAGTAAGTGGCCCAAGGCCATATAAGTAAGCTACAGAGTTGGGATTTGAACCAGGGTAGCCAGACTCCAGGCACCTGGCCACTGCACTGCACTGCTTTAGTAGAACACACAGGTCTGTGCTCACATCTAGGCTAGATATGGAACCTTCTGGGGTCAGTAAACAATCTGTACAGCACCATAGGATTGACAGTCATGGCTCAATCACTAGTCTTCACTAGTAATCAAGCAAGGCCTGGTTCTGCAAGGGTGGTGCTTGGAGACTAGACTGGTTCAGGTTGTGTTAGAAGTACCCTCAGATCCTGCTAGAGCTAGAGCTAGAGTCGGCTGCATGTTCAGAGTAGGCTTCCAAGGGCATACTCCTCACTGCCCCGATTCACCCCTAGACCTCTCTGCTTGCTCATTCAGCCACACTGGGTCCCACCCAGTGCCAGGCAAAGGGGATTTGCAGGGAGGCCTGGGAGATAGCATCAGAAAAGAAGGTGTCTATGTGGGGTGGGTGAATTGGAGTTCAGTCTTCCCTATAACTCCATTTCTCTCCCTCTTTTTTTCTCCTTTCTCTGTCTTTCTCATGCCCCTCCCACTCCCTCATCCCCCTCTCTTCCCCAGTGGTGCTGACTGTTGTCACTCACACCCCTGCCCCTCGAGTAAGACTGGGACAAGATGCTATACTGGACCTGAGCTTTGCCTACATGCCTCCCAGCCCCAAGGCTGCCTCATCTCTGGCCTCAGGTCCCCCTCCCTTTGGGCTGGAATGGCGACGCCAGCACCTGGGTAAGGGGCATCTGCTCCTGGCTGCAACTCCAGGACTGGATGAGCAGATACCAGTAGCCCGAGAAGGTGCAGTGGCATTTGCAACTTGGAATGATGATGAGCCATGGGGCCCATGGACCGGGAATGGGACCTTCTGGCTGCCTGCAGTGCAGCCCTTCCAGGAGGGCACCTATCTGGCCACCGTACACCTGCCATACCTGCAAGGACAGGTCACCCTGGAGCTTGCTGTGTACAGTGAGTGGGAGGACAGAGGTTTCCATGGGCAGAGGGTGGGCGTTGGATTATGGGGACACCATGATGGGGAAGGGATGTTGGAGAAAAGGGTGCCTGGGTGAGTGGAGATGGGGATCCCTGGGAGTCAGAAGGGCAATGGGATGGTGGATGGTCCCTGGAAACCTAGGGGGATTACTATGAAGCACCAATGTAGAGACAGTGGGTTCCCCATCCCAGGAGAATAAACCCAAACCCCACTCAGTTTTGGGGAAAACATAGGATAGACTGAGGATCTCTGAGGAAAGATGGTGCAGATTGATTTCTCCATTCTCACTTCCTGCTTTTCCCCAGAGCCCCCCAAAGTGTCCTTGATGCCAGCACCCCTTGTATGGGCTGCCCCAGGGGAGGCTCCCCCGGAGTTGCTTTGCCGTGTGTCCCGCTTCTACCCTTCTGACAGCCTGGAGGTGGAGTGGGAGCTCCGGGGTGGCCCAGAGGGTGGCTCTCGGAAGGCTGGGGGGCAGAGTTGGCTCTCTGCCCTAAGCCACCATTCCGACGGCTCTGTCAGCCTTTCGGGGCACTTGCGGCCACCCCCAGTCACCGTTGAGCAGCATGGGGCACGCTACGCCTGTATAGTCCACCATCCCAGCCTGCCTGCCTTGGGCCGCAGAGCTGAGGTCACCCTGGAGGTGGCAGGTAAGAGCTGGGAGTGCCCTGTACCCTCAGCTGGTGTCGGGAAGACATGGAGCTCACTCTTGCCTCTTCCACCTGCCAGGCCTCTCCAGGCCCTCCCTTGAGGATGGCGTAGGCCTTTTCCTGTCCTCCTTTCTCCTGCTTGGACTCATCAAGGTGCTGGGCTGGGTCGGTGAGTGTGAGCCCCACCCTGACCGTGACTTGTGGACATTCCCTGCCTACTCCCAGAAGCCTGACACCCATCCCTCTGTCCTCCCCCCTCTACCATTCCCGCATCCCATCCCTTCTCAATCTTTCCCCACAGCTGCCTACCTGTCCACTTACAAGGATTCAAAGGAGAAGGTAACAGCACTCACTTCCCTTTATTTTTCCTTTCTCATTTTACTCTCTCTCCCGACTTCATCACCATGGAGGGAGGCTGCTGGTGTGGTGGGGCTGACACAGACCTGGGTCAAATCCTACTGCTACATCCTAACTGTAGGACCCCTTAAACATGCTACTTAATTTACATCTCAATTTCCTTGGATGTAGGGATTTAAAAAAATTACTTAGGCAGTGCTGTCCAACAGAAATATAATACAAGCCACTTATGTAAATTTAAATGAGTAATCCATTAAAAATAAACAGGTAAAATTAATTTAATATATATTTTAATCAAATACAGGGTGAGTATCCCTTATCTGAAATGCTTGGGACCAGAAATGTTTCAGATTTTGAATTTGCATATGTATAATGAGATATTCTGGGGATGGGACCCAGGTCTAAACACAAAATTCATTTATGTTTCATATACACCTTATACACATAGCCTAAAGGTAATTGTATACAATGTTTTTATAATATATGTGACCCATCACGAGGTCAGGTGTGGAATTTTCTACTTGCAGCATCAGGTGGCACTCAAAGTTTTGGATTTTGGAGCATTTCAGATTTTGGATTTTTGGATCAAGGATGCTCAACCTGTATATCCAAAATATTGTCATTTCAGCATGTAAATAATATAAGAAATTATAGCTCTTTTTCCATTCTAAGGCTTCAAAAGCAGATGTTTATTTTAAACTGTCAGCACATCTTAGTTCAGACTAGCCACATTTCAAATGCTCAATAGCCACATGTGGGTGGTGGCTGCCATGTTGGACAGTGGAGCCTCAAAGGACTGTTAGGAGGATTAAAGGAGACAGTGCGTCTGTTTTAGAAGATGCAGGTGGTAAAGCATTCAGCGGTGTCCGGCAGGTAGAAAACGCAGAAAATGTTAGCCCCGTCCTTCTGCCACTCTCTGTGCCCCTGACTGTTATATGTCTCTGGAAGGAAGCTCACCTGCCTTCTAACCCCCTGAATTCCTCACCTCCTTCTCTTCCAGAAAGCACAGTGAGGGCACTCATCACCATCCTGTGGAAGCCACCGTCATCTCTGGCTCCAGCTACTGCAGTAGCTCCCAAAACTACAACCCCATCATCTGCTCCTACTCCCTCCACTGAGTGGCTTTTTTTAAAAAGAAACAAATCTTATGGCATTCGCCTTCTAGCTCTAGGGCAGTGGTTCTCAAAAATTTTGGGTCTCGGAACCTCTTAAAAATTATCAAGAACTCTGAAGAGCTTTTGTTTATGTGGGTTATAACTACTGATATTTATCATACTAGAACTCAAAACTGAGAAAAAAATGAAACACAAGAATACACAAGCACACATTCCATTTGTTGTGACAACTATGTGTAAATACATGTAGCTTCTGGAAGACTGAACTGTGTACACTCCTAGAGAATAATGAAAAAGGCAAATAACACCTCAGTTTGGGTATCAAAATAGTCTTAATTTCACATACCCTCTGAAATATTAAAAGTCTCAGGGAACTCTGAAACACAGACTACATTCAGGGAACCGGTGCTCTAGGGCCAAAGCCATTCTTCTTGCCCCAGCCTTTGTGTCCCCCAGTGTAAGCCACTGCGTACCTCTGCAGCCCTACATGGTTACCCTACCCCTACCCCAGCCCTCGTCTCAAAGCTCATCACACGGATGGCTACTCCTTTCCTCCAGTGAAGCAAACGCCTCCCGCCTGCCTCTGGGTCGCAGCGCTCTTTTCCCTCTGCCTGGCCCATCCCTGTCCCAGACCAGATCCGCCTCGTCGTTCCCCTCAGACTGCCGCGGGTCCCTCTTGCGCGGTTCTCCACAGTTGTATTTAAGTGATTGTGTGAGTCGTCGTTAAATGCCTGTCTCCCCCCCGCGGACTGCGGGCGCCTGGAGGACCAGGGCGAGCCTGCCCGCTGGGGGGCGCTAAGCAAATAGCTGCTGGATGTCGGACGAAGGAAGCGGCGGCGCAGCTTAGGGTCAGGACGGTCGCCCAGACGGACGCGGGAAGGGCCTAAGTGGGAATAAAGCTGTGTTCCAGTGCGCCAGCCGCGTCTGTCTGCCCCTTTCCAAGCACAGTGAATCTCCCAGTCACCTCTGGTCCCTTCCAATGCCCCCGACCTCCCAAACGCCTCGGAGACATCTGATTCCCGGTTGAAACCGTTTAGGGTCGGGCGCCACCAGTGGCGCAAAAGACGTCCCAAAGCCGCGGGCTCTACCCGGACAGACCAGCAAGATAAGGTAGCGGAGGTCGCGGCCTCGGCGCCGGAAACCGCTAGCGCCGAATCTGGAACCGGACGTAGGGGCTTCCTGCCCCGCCCCCTTGCACGAGGGAGGGAACTGAGTGCTCCTCGGAAAACACGGACTGGATTTCGGTTCGTGGGTTGGGGTGGAGAGTGTAACCCCGTGAGTTGGAGTGGCGGGCTTTCTCCCCCCCTAAAACCCTACCCGGAGGCGTTTTAGCCTTGCTCTTGTTGGGGAGGGGAATGTCAAATTCTGCTCCTGCCCTCTCCCGGGGACAGGTGACTGGAATCTGTCCCAATTCAGTGCAGGGCGACGCGGGCTCCAGAATCCCGGGGGTGGGGGCGGAGGACAGTGGCGCTGGGGACCCGGCCTCCTGGGCTCCGGCCCCTGGGCGTCCAGCGCTCCCCTAGCTCGCGGCCCTGGCTCCTGTCCTCACTTCCTTCCCCTTTTGGCTCCTGCTTTCGGATCGGGCGGACGCGGGGGGAGCGGAAAGGGCGGGAGGGCCCAGGAGCCCCGCCGGAGGGGATACAGGGGGGTGCGGAAAAGCCCGGGAGGGGACACGATCCGGGTACTCGGTCGGGGACTGGAGACCGACAGGAACAGCCGCCCGGGACCCACGCTGTCCCCACACCTCCCGAGCAGGTCAGAGCCTGAGCACCTTGTGACCCTGCCCTTTTCCGTACTCGTAACCCCTTTATCCCCAGAATGCACCAAGGGCCCCTATATTACACCCCTGTGTTGCCCCCCTACCCCGGCCTTCCCGCAGAAGTCCGATCCAGTTATCTGGACACCTACACGTGTCCCTTCCCTGCCCCGCTCCCCCGCGCCCGCCTGACTCTCCACCCCCACCCGATCTCTCCCCAGGCGCCCCCATGGCCCGACCCCGCTGATTGCTTCACTCGGCCATGCTCCCGCGGCCCCTGCGGCTGCTTTTGGACACGAGCTCCCCCGGGGGAGTCGTGCTGAGCAGCTTCCGAAGCCGAGACCCTGAAGAGGGTGGGGGCCCAGATGGCCGGGTCGTGGGCGGGGGGCAGGAGAAAGAGGAGGAGGAGGAAGAAGAGGTGAGACGCGGGTGGTGGGAAGTAGGGGGTGCATATATTTCGGAGATCTCCATCTTTCTCTTGTCTCTGGGTCCCTACATCTCTTCCTGCCCCAGTTCCTCCTGCACCTCTGTCTGGTGTCTGCCTGTCTCCCTGCTGCGGGGAGCCCTGGCTTCTCTGTGGTCCTCTGTGTCAGTGTGACTCCGGACTGGCCCTCAGGAACCTGCCCTGTTCCTGCCTGGAAATTCTGGCCGGCTGTCCCTGCGGGTCTCTGGCCCTCTCTGCCTATGTCTGCTTAAATGTACCTGCCTCTCCGAGCAGTTTTGACCTGGTCCCTGTCTCCCTCCTTGTTTTTGTTTGGCAGGGAGGGGTTTGTTTCCACAGTAACCAGCTCCTCTGACTCTGGGATTGGGGAGGGAACCCTCAGATTTCGTGACACCCCCCCCCCCTTGGTGCTGGGTAGAAGCCAGGTAGCCAAGGTTCTGGGACTAGGAGGGATGATCCTAGGCTGGGTAGAGTGGTACGTACTTTCCTTAGGGCTAATGGTGGTGGCCAGGAGCA
Source organism: Mirza zaza (assembly GCA_008750895.1). NCBI lineage: Eukaryota > Metazoa > Chordata > Mammalia > Primates > Cheirogaleidae > Mirza > Mirza zaza. The sequence continues at coordinate 44,882 of VSMD01046978.1, read as the reverse complement.
GGACTTGGGGCTTCAGGAGGGGCCAGAAGTTGGATTTGGGGCCTGGAAGTCCTGGACTCCTGGGTCAGACACTGGGTGAGGACAGGGTGACTAGCAGGACTGGTTTTTCGGGATCAGTCAGGGGAGGGGCTGGGGCCACATGACTCTCTGAGCCTACCCCCCCCCCCATCCCCACTTCCCCTTCCCCTTCCTGTACTGGGATTGGAGCTGCCACCTTCACAGGGTCCCCAAGGCTGGGATAGTAGAGGCCCCACCCCAGGGACTAGGATGAAAGGGGGCCTGAAGGAAGGACTAATTTTTCGGGCTTGCCAAGTCCTTGCGGGGGAGGGCGGGGCATGTGGCTGTGCCTGTGACTGGGGTTTCAGCTTCTGAGGTCGCTGCCTCTGGCTCTCGGCCTCTCGCTTTCCTCTCCCTTTCCTCTCCTACCCTTTGCACCCTGCATCTCTGTTGTGTTGGGGTCAGCTCTGGGGAGAAGGGGCTTCGGGGGTCTCCAGGATCAGGGTTCCTGCACTCCGTCCACCCCCTCACTGCAACCCCCTCGACTCCACCGGGCCCTGCGGCGGCTAGGGGGGGGCTGTCTGGGCCCCAGTGGGGGAGACCTGGGGTCACCAGCCCCCCCCACCCCTCGAACTCGCTGGTATTGCCCCCCGCCATCACAGGTGAGGGGTACAGAGGGAGGAGCAGGGCCTGGGGTGAGTGAGGGCTGAGGGCAGTGGGGGGGTATGGAACTGTCTGACTTCCCCTTCCTTGCTCCTCCAGGCCCCTGTGTCTGTCTGGGATGAGGAGGAGGATGGTGCCACCTTTACTGTCACAAGCCGCCAATATCGGCCTCTTGATCCCTTGGTGAGATCATGACTTTGGCTTCTCGCCTCTGATCCGTCATCTCCTGGTTCCCCTTCCTCTGGCTGACTTTCTGGCCAGGGTGCTGGGTTGGAGGTCTGGAGTCCTGGACTCTGCTGTATGATGTAGGCCAAGTCTTTTGCCCTCTCTGAGTCTCAGCAAAATGAGCCTGGCTCATCTCCTAGGGCTGGGACTGTCCCTAGAAATCTAGGGGCAGAGTTGAAGAAAGGGTCAGTGACCATCCCTCTGTGTCCTCCAGGCTCCCACGCCTCCTCCGCGTTCCTCTCGACGGCTTCGGGCTGGCACTCTGGAGGCCCTGGTTAGACACCTTCTGGATGCCCGGACATCAGGGGCTGACGTGACCTTTGCGTCAGCCTTCCTGGCCACCCACCGGGCCTTCACCTCCACACCTGCCCTGCTAGGGCTTATGGCTGACAGGTCAGGGTCATAAGGGACCAAGGGTCATGGAGGTGTTTGGACTTCCTAAAGCCCCACACCCCACCAAAACAGTCAAAGCCACTGGGGGTTTGGGGAAAATAGACAGATTCTCTTCTCCTTCCCAGGCTGGAAGCCCTTGAATCTCATCCTGCTGATGAACGAGAGAGGACAACAGGGTGAGTGAGCCCTGATCTCAGTCTCCCAGTCCCCTCTGCCCATGCTGCAGCTTTACCTCTGACCCTTGGCTGATTGCCCCTCTCTCAGGGTAGCCATCTCTGTACTGTCAACCTGGCTGGCTTCTCACCCTGAGGATTTTGGCTCTGAGGTCAAGGTTCAGCTTGACCGGCTTGAGAGCTTCTTACTTCAGACAGGGTATGCAGCAGGGGAGGGTGTTGGGGGGGGCAGCGCTGACCTCATCTGCAATCTCCGGTCCCGGGTGGACCCCCAGGCCCCTGACCTTCCTAAGCCCCTGGCCCTCCCCGACGATCCCCCTGCTGACCCCACGGATGTCCTGGTGTTCCTCGCCGACCACTTGGCCGAACAGCTGACCCTGCTAGATTCGGTGAGACCCTGACCTCTGACCCCTATGCCCCTTAACCCCTTACTAACCTCTCCTTGGCTCCAGATCCTTCCCTTGCTTCCAGCCCTTCCTGATCCAGTTCCTAGCCCCTTCCATCTACCGTTTGGACCTTTCCCCTTTCACCCTTGGTTGTTACCCTTCAAACCCTGTGCCCCCTGGTTCCTTGGCCACCTGAAACCCTCTGATTCTTGATATTGAAAGGCTCACCTCACTTGACTATGAACTTTAACCTCTGACCTTTGCCTTGCAGGAACTGTTTCTCAATCTGGTCCCCTCTCAGTGCCTGGGGGGCCTATGGGGACACAGAGATCGGCCGGGACATTCCCACCTCTGCCCATCTGTCCGAGCTACTGTCACACAGTTCAACAAGGTGGCAGGGGCAGTGGTTAGCTCTGTCCTGGGGGCTACCCCAACTGGAGAGGGGCCTGGGGAGGTGACCATACGGCCACTCTGTCCCCCCCAGAGGGCCCGGCTCCTGGAGAAGTGGATCCGAGTGGCAGAGGTTAGAGAGGGTTGCCATGCGGGGACTGTGGTGTGGAGAGGACTCCCACAACCTTAGCTTTCCACTTTGACCTGTAGGAGTGTCGGCTGCTTCGAAACTTCTCTTCGGTTTATGCTGTTGTGTCGGCCCTGCAGTCTAGCCCCATCCATAGGCTTCGGGCAGCCTGGGGGGAAGCCACCAGGTGGGGAGGATGGGGGGCACTGGGCTGGGGGTGGGGGTTCCTCAGAGGGCTGGGAAGAGGGCGTGGCCGAGCCAAGCCTGTCCTCAGGGTCACTATTCTCCCTCACCCAGGGACAGCCTCAAAGTCTTTTCCAGCCTCTGCCAGATTTTCTCTGAGGAGGATAATTATTCCCAGAGCCGAGAGCTACTCCTGCAGGTGAGGCCCTGTTCTCTGGCTTTCCCAACCATCTCTGCTCCCTGCTCCTACTCTGGATCTTGTTTTGTCACCACCAGGAGGTGAAGCTGCAGCCCCCTGTGGAGCCACACTCCAAGAAGGCCCCGAGGTCTGGCTCCCGGGGTGGGGTGAGTGACTAGCAGGGGGTTGGGGAGACGTGAAGGAGTAAGGAGTGTGTTTGTGGCGAGCAGTCTGAGGGCTGCGAACGGGAGGCACAGGGTGAGCAAAATGAAGTCTGTCCTCTGAGGGAGGTGGAGGGAAAGTGCAGAGGGGTGGAGGGCCCTCACATCAGTGGCAGGGGCGTCTGACCCCGACCCCTGACCTCAGGGTGTGGTCCCATACCTCGGCACCTTCCTGAAGGACCTCGTGATGCTGGATGCAGCCTCCAAGGATGAGCTGGAGGTCAGTGGGGGGTGTGTGTGTGTGTCCATTGCAAGGATGGGACAGGTGGGCTGCAGGGACAGACAGACTTCCTTCCAAAAGGGGCCGTAAGGTGTAAATGGCTGAGAGTGGGACTCTGGAGCCAGATCTGTTACTGTGGCAAGTGGCGTAGCCTCTGCATCTTGGTGATCTATAAATGGGAAGTTAGCCATAGTATCTATATCAGTCTGTTATTGTGAGAGTTAAATGAATTTGTATTTGTCAGGCACTTACAACATGCCTGAAACGTAAGCATATATAGAATATAGTTTGTTAAATAAATAAATGCTGAGACCTTGGGCAAACTCCTATCCTCTCTGCACCTCAGTTTTCTCATCAGAAAAGTAGACATGTTTTCTACCTGAGATACTCGATTTAAAGGGTCCAGTGCAGGCTCAGGACATGATAGACTGAGGGGAGGGTGGGAGGGATGGGGAGTGAGAGGCCAGAGGTAAGTATTTGTGAGCTGGTTGTGGATGTGTGTGTGTTTAGGAGAGGACATATTCTCTCTCTGTGGCCTGGAAGGCAGAGCTAGGACTTTGACCCCATCCCTGTTTTCCTTGCAGAATGGATACATCAATTTCGACAAGCGGAGGAAGGTGAGAGGAATCCGTGGGCTGGATGCTAGACATCCCTATCCATGTCCCAGGAGGAGGAGGAAGGGATAGTCAGGGGTCCCTGAGTTTTTTGCTCCTGCAATTTGAGGGCTCCTTCCCAGGAGTTTGCTGTCCTTTCTGAGTTGCAACGGCTCCAGAATGAATGTCGCGGCTATGACCTCCGCCCTGACCATGATATCCAACAGTGGCTACAGGGGCTCCAGCCACTGACAGAGGCCCAGAGGTGACTGGCTGGGTGAGGTTGGGACTCTGGCTGGGTGTGCGGGGTTGGTGTCACGTCCTGACCTCTGCCTATTGCTCCCACCCCAGCCACCGTGTGTCCTGTGAAGTGGAGCCACCTGGTACCAGTGACCCTCCTGCCCCAAGGGTCCTTCGGCCAACACTGGTCATCTCACAGTGGACAGAGTGAGAGATTCAGCAGTTAGGGTGGTTTCTAGGAAACTTGCCACTCTCCTTCTGACCTTCCCAATCTCCTGCCACTCCAGGGTTCTGGGCTCTGTTGGGGGTCCCACCCCCTTGGTGTCCTGGGACAGGCCCAGTATGGAGGGAGATGAGATGTCTGGAACTCCTGCTCCTCTGCTGACCCGCCTGGCTCAGGTGAGCTCTGCTCCTGACCTCTGACCTTGACACTGACCCTAACTCTGTGAATGTTTCTTTTTTAATCTACCCGCCTTCATGCCAGTCCTGTGTTGTTTGTTCTAGCACATGAAGTGGCCGTCTGTCTCGTCGCTAGACTGTGCCCTGGAAAGCAGTCCATCCCCGCGCAATCCAGCCGACCCCAGCCACCTCTCTCCCCCAGCCTCCTCCCCTAGGCCTTCTCGAGGGCACCGCAGATCAGCTTCCTGTGGCTCCCCACTGAGTGGGGCTTCAGGAGAAGGGGCCTCCAGGGGGACTGGATATGGGGGAGGGGGATCTGGGCCAGGGGCCTCTGATTGCCGAATCATCCGAGTCCAGATGGAGCTGGGGGAAGATGGCAGTGTCTATAAGAGCATTTTGGTGAGGGAGCCTTGGGCTGGCGGTGAGGGCGAAGGATGGTACTTTGTTGGACTATAAATGTTGTCTTAGTCTTGGGCAGCCAAGTGGAGTTGATTCTAGTTTTAATTTTGACCTTTGGTTTTGGCAGTTATGTTTTATTTTGATGGCCACTTTGCATTAGCTGCTGTACCTTAAACTTTTGGTGGCCATATTAGATTTTCAGAACCAACAGCAGATTCCCCCCACAGGAAGCAGCAGTATTTCACTGGGCACCATGTGGGCTGGCTTATGAGGTACAGGGACCCACCATATTAATTTTCCCTGTTCATTCTAAAGCCTTGGACACAGGTAACCTTTTTAGGTTAGGTCAATGGCTAAGGTTGGAAGGATGGGAAGCAGAGGTCATTATATGGCTGATTTATTGCTCTTTTGGTCTCCTGTCTTGCCAGGTGACAAGCCAGGACAAAGCTCCAAGTGTTATCAGTCGTGTCCTTAAGAAAAACAATCGTGACTCTGCAGTGGCTTCGGAGTATGAGCTGGTACAGCTACTACCAGGGGAACGAGGTCAGAGGCCATGAGGGAAAAGCAGACTCAGGAAGAAAGTGGAGTGCTTCCACTTCTGGGCAATTGTGGGGGGAATGATTGTGACTGACATTTAACCTCTGAACCTACAGAGCTGACCATCCCACCCTCGGCCAATGTCTTCTATGCTATGGATGGAGCCTCACATGATTTCCTCCTGCGGCAGCGGCGAAGGCCCTCTGTTGCTACACCAGGCCTCACCAGTGGCCCCTCTGCCTCAGGAACTCCTCCGAGTGAGGGGGGAGGGGGCTCCTTTCCCAGGATCAAGGCCACAGGGAGGAAGATTGCACGGGCATTGTTCTGAGGAGGACCCCCTGTTGGCTTACAGAAGTCATGGTGTTGATACCAGATGTGGGTAGCCATCCTGAATGGTGGCAGTTATGTCACACTGGGACAGAAATTTAGAAAGGTGGCCGCCACCCTGGGACAGTGAAGTGCCATTGGTTTACCAGACAGCTGAGAAACCAGCCCTGTGGGAACTGGTAATCTTGTAACCAAGTTGGATACCAATGTATAGCTCCACCTTCCCATGAATGCAGCACACAGCTGGAAAAAGGCATCAGTTTCTGATTCCTGGCCACATCCTAGTGAAGGGCCAAAGAAAGGCCTAGAAGTTGCGGGGTGGGAAGAAGAGGGGAGGAGGGCCTAAAGTCTCTGAGCCCCAGGGCAGAGGGGGATGGCAAGAAGTAGGTTCTAGTAGTTCCTTTTGCCACTCTGGGTGTTTCTATCACTGTGACAACACTAAGATAATAAACCAAAACACTACCTGAATTCTACTCCCCTGTCCTTGCAGTGCATTGAACTGGCTGCTGGGAGTGGGGTTGGGGAATTGGCTGAAGGTAGAAGCCATGGAACAGGAAGGGGCATGAAGAGCTGAAAGTGAGGTATTGGTGAAAACGGCTTCCTCAGAACAGTTTATTCCTCTCCAGTAACCTCTCCACCCCTGGTGTCTTCATTTTTTTTTTTTTTTTTTTTTTGAGACAGAGTCTTGCTTTGTTGCCCAGGCTAGAGAGAGTGCCATGGCATCAGCCTAGCTCACAGCAACCTCAAACTCCTGGGCTCAAGCGATCCTACTGCCTCAGCCTCCCAAGTAGCTGGGACTACAGGCATGCGCCACCATGCCCGGCTAATTTTTTCTATATATGTATATTGGCCAACTAATATATATATATATTAGTTGGCCAATTAATTTCTTTCTATTTATGGTAGAGACGCTCAGGCTGGTTTTGAACTCCTGACCTTGAGCAATCCGCCCGCCTCGGCCTCCCAGAGTGCTAGGATTACAGGCGTGAGCCACCGCGCCCGGTCTCTTGGTCTCTTCATTTACTGTTAAACTTTCCTCCTCAGTTGTCACAGACCCGTGTCAAGTAGTAGCCACCAAATTAAATGAATGATTAGTATGAAGGACTTCCCTGGCTGCAAATTTTTAGGAAGCAATATTAGAACAAATAAATGGAAAAACCACCTTGTGGACAACATGTACTTGGTGGTGTTGGAAGACTTACCAACACCATAGAGCATTACGTGCTGGAATTTTAAAACAGTTTAAGCTGCATTCAAACAAATTCTAAGAAGTCAGAGGCTGAAAAGAACTGAAAGATTTTAGGGCTATTTGGAAGATGACAGTATTCATAGCAAGAAGGGTAACCATATTTTATCCTGAGGTCTCAGGTTAGAGAATTGTGAGTTCTTCAATTAAACTGACATTCCTAACAATATGCTGTAAATGCCCTTCTCGTGTTTCCTAAAGGGTCATGCCAACCAAGATACGGGAGAGTTAAGGGTTCTATGTATAGGCAAAAAGCAGGTTTGAGACATTAAGATTTTAGTTTCAAGAAAGAAAAAGAAGGCTGGGCGTGGTGGCTCATACCTGTAATCCTAGCACTCTGGGAGGCCGAGGCAGGTGGATTGCTCAAGGTCAGGAGTTCGAAACCAGCCTGAGCAAGAGCGAGACCCCATCTCTACTATAAACAGAAAAATTAATTAGACAACTAATATATATAGAAAAAATTAGCCGGGCATGGTGGCGCATGCCTGTAGTCCCAGCTACTTGGGAGGCTGAGGCAGTAGGATCGCTTGAGCCCAGGAGTTTGAGGTTGCTGTGAGCTAGGCTGATGCCACGGCACTCACTCTAGCCTGGGCAACAAAGCGAGACTGTCTCAAAAAAAAAGAAAGAAAGAAAGAAAAAGATTACCCTGCCACAAAAGAGATTCTAGCTGCAAGAGTCTGGACCTGAAGGGAGTGACACAGGTGGAATCTGTCTAAGGTGAAAAGGGCTGGGGAGATGGGGAGACAATTATGACAGAAGTGACTGGTCAGAAAACAAAGCCACGTATGTTTACATTTTATTAGCTACAGTATAGATCCCAGAGCTGCCTCATTCCCTCCACTCCCCCCAACCATGGGGTCAGGCCTTCCCAGGAACCCCTGCCTTTGCCGCCTGGGCCCGCTGGAACTCCTGCTGCAGCTGAGCAAGGGTTTCCCTCTGTTGCTCTGACTGCTGCTCAAGGTCCCGGAGCTGGGATTCATATCTCTTACTGAAGAGAAATAAGGGAGACAAAGAATCAGAAAAGGAGAAATTAATGGGAGTTATTATTGACGGTGCTGAAGGCAAGAAAGAGATTGGTAGAAAACGAGATCTAGGGGAGGGAAGAGAAGGGGAATTACAAGGGAAGGAAGGGGTTGGAGGAACTGGACAACTGGGGACTAACTATGGAGAGCTACTCTGCAATCGTTCCTCAACACCTGTACTACAGTGGTGTCAGCTGCAGCACAGGGTGGCAGAACAGAGACTCACATTTCAGCTGTGATATACTCCAGCCTCTTCCCCACTGTGGCCCGAGCCTCCCCCAGCTCCTGTTTGACCAGCACAGGACCCAGAAGTTTAAAGACCACGTTGGACCCATCCAGCAGGGCCAGTTCCTGATGGAGGGGTAGGACGTATATGATCAGAACCAAGGCCAGTACAGGTCCCTCCTCGCCCCACACATCCCAGTCCCTCACCTCCTTCACGATATTATTTTCTGTTAGTTGTGCCTCAAGCTTCTGCCTCCCTGACATGGATTTACTCAAGTCTGGGAGTAGGAGGAAAGACATGATTAGAAACATCAAATATGCCACCGACACCCCACAACCCCAGTTAGGAGAAAATGGATCTGAGAAAGTAGACAAGGATGGGGACAGCAAACCTTATCCTGGTATGACTCTGGGTTGTGAGTGGATTGGGGCGAGGTCACACCGACCCTGCTTCCTTACCCTTCTGTAGCTGTTGATATTTCTCCACTTCTCCCTGCAGCTTCTTCTGGATCAGCTCTGCCATGGCCGGGATAAAAGGCTGTGGGGAGCGGGAGAGGGGCGCCGGGTCTCACTCTCTGGAAGGTCCTGAGCTCCCCTTTCTGGCCTGGCCTGCAGAAATGACAGCACTATTGAGAGGCAGTCCCTCGGGGCACTGCAGCCTCTCCCTGTCCTGGATATCGACTCTACCCTGGAGAAACTCGAGACCCCAACCCTCTCAACCGAAACCCTAACCTACCCACGTTCTCCCCTCAGTATTAACAAACCCGGAAGTAAACAAGGAATGCTGGGAAAAAACGGCCGGAAGCTTCCTTCTGACAGAGGCCGGGAATGCAGTTCGCACATGTTTAATGAGTGGCGTTCTGCTAAAAAGACGGGACTCAGAAGTGTTTAGGCGAGATAGGGAAGCTAATCCGGAAAAAGAAACCGCACCGTTACTTGGGCCCTGGCCCCAGGCCTGCCTTTTTCCTATCACTCGGGCATAAAAGGCCGGTCCCGGGGACGGTGACAAAGCCTGCCCCGCCCCTCAAAGGAGAGCGTGCCCTCACTCAAGATGGCGCTTAGAAGGCGTCAGACTTGGTACAGTGCTGATTGGATGAGGATCAGAGGACTTCCGGGAGTTTCCAAGCCCGCTGTGGGACAGCTGAGAGGAGTTTTGCACGTGGATTGAGGTTCGGGAGGGCGAGATGGAGAGAGCCCCCGAGCCTGGCAGGGCTGTCCCACCCAAGAAGGACAAAAGTCAGGCCAAGAGGAAGGTAGAGGCCTTCCTGGGTGGGAAAGGAAGTTTTGTTTTGTTTTTTATATTTTTGATCCCCTAAGATGTCCATGTCCTAGGGAAAGGAAGTTTTTGGCTGCAGGTTCGGGGGGCAGAGTGTGGGCAGGAGTATCAGAGTGCCTGGTCTTCCCATAGAAACCGCTGCGATATTGGGAGGAAGGCACCGCTCCAACCACAGCCCGAGCCTCTCCAGGGCCTCCTCGTAACAAGAAGAGGAATCAAGAGCTCCGCCCCCAGAAGCCAAAGACCACTCACATCCTAAAGAAGCCTCGGATCTCTAAGAAGCCGCAGGTCCCGAAGAAACTCAGAAAGCAGAAGAATCCAGAGTCTGAGCGGAACTTGTCTGGGGTGAGTTTGGGACCGGATGGGTAGCAGGGCACGTAGCCTTGCGCTTTAAGAGTGAGAGGGTTAGGGATCAACCCGAGCCTGTTTGCTAATTGCCTCCTCCCTGCCCCAGGCCCAGGACCCATTCCCAGGCCCCGCTCCCGTCCCTGTTGAGGTGGTACAGAAGTTCTGTCGCATTGACAAATCCAAAAAGGTGAGGTCCAGTAGAAGAGGAGCAGGGTTGGAGGCAGGGAATGTCTGGGTGAGTTGGATAGAGTCTTGACCAGGTGGCTCTCCTTTGACCCTACTTATCCTCTGGTTCTTCACCTACTCCTTCTCCAACAACAATTTTACAGATACCCCATTCAAAATCCAAAACCCGAAATAGGCTTGAGGTGGCTGAAGCTGAGGAAGAGGAAACAAGTGTCAAAGCTGCTCGTTCTGAGCTGCTGCTTGCTGAGGAACCTGGGTAAGTGTACCCTAATCCTTGTTCTACGGAACTCTCTTTTCTTGTTTTTGTGTTGGAGTACCCACTTCATTTAGGAAGCTTTACTGCCATCCTAACCTTCACTTGCAGGTTTTTGGAAGGAGAGAATGGGGAAGACACAGCAAAGATACTCCAGGCTGACATCGTGGAGGCTGTGGACATTGCAAGTGCAGCCAAGGTGAACCTGAGGAGGGTTGATTTTGTGGTGCAGGGCAAGAGAGAAATGGGGACTAGAAGAGAGAATTACTGAAGAGAATTTATTCTTTCTTGATTTTTCCCACTCTTCTCTTTCCTAGCACTTTGACTTGAATCTGCGGCAGTTTGGACCCTATAGACTGAACTACTCTCGAACTGGGAGGTAAGGTTTGTATTCCAGTGACTCTTGAACTAAAATGTGGTTGTGTTTTCTTAACCACTTCAGCCTTACCCGCCTCAGCCATACCCAGAATACACTGGGGTGGTTGATGCGGGGAGGGTCCTGCGATTTGCTAGCTGTGAAGGCGAGCATCTACAGCAACGTCTCTCCTCCCACGCGGAGAGGAGATGCTGGTGTGCGGCAGACCTCAGATTGAGTCAGCGTGCTCCCCTGTGATAACACCTTGCCTGCTCCTCACCTCCCACAGACACCTGGCTTTTGGAGGGAGTCGGGGTCATGTGGCTGCTCTTGACTGGGTGACAAAGAAGCTTATGTGTGAGATCAACGTCATGGAGGCAGTGCGGGACATCCGGTCAGTGGTCAGTGGGGGTGAGACAGCCCATTCTTCATTGAATGACAGCCCATGACCCTGTCTCCCATGGAACCACCACTGCACTCCCTGCAGGTTTCTCCATTCTGAGGCGCTGCTTGCTGTCGCTCAGAACCGCTGGCTTCACATCTATGACAACCAGGGCATTGAGCTCCACTGCGTCCGACGCTGTGACCGAGTAACACGGCTTGAGTTCCTGCCTTTCCACTTCCTCCTGGCCACAGCTGTGAGTGCCTGTGAAGCACAGACTGGGTGGCAGCCCTTGGGAAGACCACTTCTCCTCAAGGACCCTAGTAGAGAGAAGACAAGGCAGTCAGGCCCCAGTCATTCTCTCTCTTTCTCTCTCTCTCTGTCAGTCAGAGACAGGGTTTCTGACTTACCTGGATGTATCGGTGGGGAAGATTGTGGCAGCTCTGAATGCTCGGGCTGGACGGCTTGGCGTCATGACTCAGAACCCTTACAATGCCGTTATCCATCTTGGACACAGCAATGGTCAGTCTCTGGCTTGGCTTTGACTTTCTGACCATCCTGACTTGCTTTTCTTCTACAATTTGTACATCGTATGTCCCTTAAAGTTATCCTTTTGTTTCCCTCTTTTGTTATCTCTTGGTCTTGAGTCCCCATCTTTCCCAGGTTTAATAATGTCAGGGGTAGATTTGTATTGGTAACTTTAGTTCTTCTCTTCTTACTTACAGGCACTGTGTCTTTGTGGAGTCCAGCTATGAAGGAACCACTGGCAAAGATTCTCTGTCACCGTGGTGGGGTACGGGCTGTGACAGTGGATTCTACAGGCACGTAAGTCACTTGTTCCGGGATGAGGTGTTGGGTGTCACAGCTGGGGAGAAAGGTATGGAAGGCAGGGTGCCATTAGGAGCACAGACAGACTCTGCAGCCAGGCTACCTGGGTTTAAATCTTGGTGTTACCACTGCCCAGCCATGTAAGTGTGGGTACATCACATAACCTCTGTGTGCCATGGTTTTCTCACCCTGAGTGTGGTGATAGGAGTGTCTAGCTCAAGGGTCAGCAGACTTTCTCTGCAAAGAGCCAGATAGTAAATGTTTGAGGCCTTGCTAGCCAAGACGCAGAAATTGAGGGTATTATGTAGGTACTTAAATAATGGCTGAGAAGACAAATCATCAAGTTTTAAGCAATGAAATTAAAAATATAATAATTGAATATGATATTCTTGTAATATAGGTCTACTAATGGGAAAAACTGAATTCCTCTTTTTGAGGAAAACATTTTGCTTAGTTGAGGTTCAAAGTTAGTATTCTAAATCATCAAATTCGATTGCAAAATATTCACGTTAATGCTGATCTGCAGAGAGATTTTACATATTTCATCTTTGAAAATATCTTTTCACACTGGTGATAATGTAGGTGGTATGTGAGATGCTCGAAATGCTATCAGGTTATAACTGTGTCACTGTGACTTGCAGTGTACACTGAGCAGCAGGGAAGATCGAGATGCCATAGTCTCCATCTCGGTCACTTGACTGTGGTATGATAGAGCAAAAGCAGCCACAGTATAAGTGCCTTGAGTGTGGGTATGTTCCAGTAAAAATTCATTTGTGGGCTGGATGCGGTGGCTCATGCCTGTAATCCTAGCACTTTGGGAGGTGAGGCAGGAGCATCACTTGAGGCCAGGAGTTTGAGACCAGCCTGAGCAACATAGCGAGACCCTGACACCACAAACAATAGAAAAGTCAGGCGGGTGTGGTGACACATGCCTGTAGTCCCAGCTACTTGGGACTGAGGCAGGAGGATCGCATGAGCCCAGGAGTTTGAGGTTGCTGTGAGCTAGGCTGACGCCACGGCACTCTAGCCCGGGCAAGAGAGCAAGAGCCTGTCTCATAAAATAAACAAACAAAACAACAACAAAAAACTTTATTTGTGGACACTTAAATTTGAATTTCGTTTAATTTTCACATCTCTAAATATTATTCTTTTGGTTTTTTTTTCTGCAACCACCTGAAAATGTAGAAACCATTCTAAGCTTTATGGGCTGTACAGAAATAGATAGTAGGCAGATTTGGCCCATGGGCGTAGTTTACCAAGCCCTGGTCTAAAGCCTTCATAAAGATGTGGTAGGCTTTAAAAGTCGTTAAGGTATATACAGAGTTTAGCACAGGACACAGCAGATGGGCAGCACTACTGTCATTGTCGTCATAAAGAGGGTCCTTCTCTTCAGGTCTGGATGGTGATATGAGGGCGGGGGTGGTGCGTCTGCCTCACATTCCTGCTGTTCCTGAGGGAATATCTGCATCTTCCACAGCTGCGCTTTCTGATTTGTACTTTTCTCTAATTCCTTTCATCCATCAGGCATTCACAGGGCACCTGCTGTGGGTGGGGCTCTGTGCTGAGGTCCTGGGAACGTAGGGATGAATTGTTGAGCCTGCCCTGGTGTGGTATTCCAGTTACACTTTAGGTACAAAATAGGTGGCCATGGTTATGGGAATGAGGCCAGGTGATGCATTTAGTTTCTATTCAGTTGTCTTCTGTCATCCTAGACTCAATGTGACCAAAATGAATAGGTCACCTTACTCCCAGAGTTCCTCCTTGTCTGCTTCCATTCTCCCAGAATTTTTATCACCCAGAATTGGACTTCTTTGACTCCTGTAGCTATAAATAGTCCTCACGTTCTTTGGCCATCAGGAAGAGCAGGAACCAAAAGTACTGTTTCATGAGTGCCTTCTGGGTCTCCTGGCTCTGATACTTTGGTGGTATCATGACTACCTGTGAAGTCCTGCCTTCTCTTCCTCAGGGGTCCCTCCCAGAGCTGTCTCCATCTTTGCTGTCTCCTGTGGGCCTGAGTGATACAGCCATTTCCAGCCTCTGGCTCTTGCTTTTCCTAGGTACTCTTGTCAGAATAATCTTTCCCACAGGCTGCTTTCCTCCTTTTACACTGCTGCTCAGGAATCTGTTACATTAAGTATAGACTACATAATCTATTTTTAAGTTGCTTTAAAGAAAATCAATAAGCAAATGCATGGAAAGGGAAAAGCCTGGTGGTCACCAACTTATGAAAGCCTCTAGGGTGCTTGGACCCCCTTGGCCTTCCATGTTTGCATCTTTGCAAATAAGCCATGTGGTTCAGCCCTTTTTACTCCCTATCTGTGCCAGCCTGGCTCTAGGAGAGTGGGGAGGTCTGTCTGAGGCTCTGTGCCTCTGTAGGCCACTGGGCCTATGGTGTAGCTTACCCTTCCCGGGCTACCTGGGTCAGCCACTCCTCTCCTGTGCTTCAGGCTTAGTCACTAGTTCAGTGAAGCCTGGGGTCTAGTCAACACCTTGATGCTGAGCAGCTCTGGTCCTTGATCTTAGGCCCATCCTCACTTTTCTCTGGTTCTCCTCAGGAGGTCTTCACACAGGCCAGGGGTGCTCCAGAGATGAAGCTGACCATCCTCAAAGGCTTTCTGGAAGTTTAAGATTGGATTGGCTTCTTAAAGCTGAACTGCTTCTTGCAAGTTTAGTAGTACAGTAATGTGGCCTAGACTGCTGTCTGGCTGCTGGGCTGCTATTTACACAGGGGATACCATAGATGGGTGGGTGTAGGGGAGAGGAGCCAGCATGTGCTCTTGAGTTGCTTCACTGCAGGGTGTGACCCCATGTCCTAGGAGCCATCTGCAATTCCTGGTTTGCATTAATAGCCCCTGTGGGGGGGCTGAGGCCCTGATTATCTTGTCAGAAGTACCCAGCTGGATCTCTCATGGGCTCCATCACCAGGGCAAGTCTCAAAGTCCTTGGCCCCTTGGCAAACATGCCTCCCCTGCCTGGATGGTCCCTCTTCAGCCTCCCTCTCTGAGGAAAAACTTGAACATAGAAACTACAAGCTCTGAAAGTTGACAGCTTATGCAGTGCACGGTTCCCTGAGAGGATGTGGTTACCACCCTTGCCTTCCTCCTTCCAGGGGAAGCAGAGAGGGGCAGGGCCCAACCCTGCAGCGCATTACTCCACTACTTCCTAAGTCGGTTTGCTCGAGTCCATGCAGTCTCCAGTGTGTGATTTGTCTCTGCCAGAGAGCAGTGTTGGGATGATGAGCTGTGGGTCCTCAGTCTGACTTTAAAAAGACCCTACAATTTGTCCCCTCCTGATTTTCCTGACCATCTTTCCCACCAATCCTGAAAACCTCATCTCATCTCACTGAAAACAAACCTCTGCTTCCATCTCTTGATAGCACGTGTTAACGCATTTGTACCTGCTGTGTTTGTTTATCATGCTTCCTTGAGAATTACCTAGAATGGCTCAAATCCTGCCTTGCCCAGGAAGCCCTTCCTGACCACTGCAGATGCTCTTTTCCTGTGCTGCGAGTCTACACAGGGGAATGTCACATTTAGGTACAGCCTGTCGTAGGTGTGCTCCTTTGGCCTCGTGTCTTGGTAGGGAGTGTGGTGTGAGCAGATAAGATGCACACACTAGAGAAACAGGCCTGACTTGAATCCCAGTCTGACCATTCACTAACCCAGATTTCCCTTCTCTGAGCTTCAGTTCCTCACCTGTAAAAGGGAAATAAAAATAGTACAGAACTGTGTGAGGCTTAAATGAGAGGATGCCTGTGGAGTGTTGTTAGTGTTATTGTTGGCCTTTTTCTCCTCAGACTTGGACTTGGCCACAAGCCTGCTTAGTAAACCCATTTACTGACCGATTAATTGATCCTCCTTCCCCCCAGGTACATGGCCACCTCTGGCCTGGACCACCAGCTGAAGATCTTTGACTTGCGAGGGGCATTCCAGCCTCTGAGTGCTCGGACCCTGCCCCAGGGAGCAGGGCACCTGGCCTTCTCCCAGCGGGGACTGCTGGTTGCGGGAATGGGCGACGTTGTCAACATCTGGGCAGGGCAGGGTCAGGCTGGCCCACCTTCCCTTGAGCAGCCCTACCTCACCCACCGGCTCTCAGGCCCTGTGCATGGCCTTCAGTTCTGCCCCTTTGAAGACGTGCTAGGCGTGGGCCACAGTGGGGGCGTCACCAGCATGCTGGTCCCTGGTGAGTGGGCCAGGGATGGGGCTCCAAGTGGATCAACTCTGGCTCCACATTTGGGGGACCTGAGACAGCCAGGAGCATGGGGCTTGGCCAGGCTGGAGCGGCTGACCTGGCTTCTTCCTCATGGCTCCATGGTCCTCACTGCCTCCAGGGGCTGCTGAGCCCAACTTTGACGGCCTAGAGAATAACCCCTACAGGAGCCGGAAACAGCGCCAGGAGTGGGAGGTGAAGGCTCTGCTGGAGAAGGTGAGGTTCTCCCCACCAGAGAAGGTGTCTGTGTGTGGGGCTCGGGTGGGGAAAGCTCCCCAGAGCTCTTACACTGTGGGATTTTGGGAAGAGGGCTTCCACAGCCTCCCTGGCTTCTCTTGGTGCCATCCTCCTGTGGCTCATTGCCCATTCCAGTCCCTCTGTGACACTCCAGGTACCTGCAGAGCTTATTTGTCTGGACCCACGAGCCCTGGCAGAGGTAGATGTCATCTCTTTGGAGCAAGAAAAGAAAGAGCGGATAGAGAGGCTGGTATGGAGCAGGCCAAAGTGCCCAGGCCCTTCCTCACCCCATCTCCCCCCACCATGGGCCTGCCCCAGAGTTGTGGCACAGCAGGTGGGTGCTGTTAGTGCCCTGACTCTGAGGCTGCAACAAATTATACGCCTGTCCCCTCCCTCAGGGCTATGACCCCGAAGCTAAGACTCCCTTCCAGCCAAAGCCAAAGCAGAAGGGCCGTAGCTCTACAGCAAGCCTGGTGAAGAGGAAGAGGAAGGTCATGGACGAGGAGCACAGGGTAAATGAGCACTCTCACGGGCCACACCCTCCCGCCTGGACTGGTCGCCAGCCTGCCACTTATCACTTGGCCCATGTCCTGTCTCCCTCTCCTGTCCCCAGGAGAAGGTCCGACAGAGCGTCGAGCAGCAGAAGCAGCACAAGCAAAAGAAGACCAAACCCTTGGGAGCCTGGCCATCTGCCCTGGACAGATTCATGCGCTGAGCCAGGTTCTAGGGTACCCTGGGAACAGTCTTTCCCCAAGATCACCTGTAGGGAAATGCCTGTCCCCTGGAACAAGGAGGGGCGATGTGCTCCCTTCCCCAGTTGGAGGTAGACAGCTGGCTCTTAGGGTGGGTTGGTAATAAAGAGGAAAGTGAGTTTTTTGGATGATGTGTCTGGATCATCCTGTGGACTTGTTCCCCTCCTCCTTGCCCAGCACAGGACTATTCTAGGATCAGAGGGGTCACAGTGTTCTGCCTTTATCCCTGCCCATACCTTGTGGTTGCTGTGGCCTTAGCCTTGCCTTTTAGGAGCCTTTCCTCCTGAGAGAGGCTGTCCTTTCTCCCATGTCCCTGGAGATGTCCTTCCCATTTGGCAGGGCCTAGCAGCCTCTGGGCAGGCTCTCCAGTTTGTGTTCTGGGAGTCCTAGTGAAGACCACACTGCACTCAAAGAGGTGGAGAGACAAGTTTATTGAGGCGTGTTTGCCCCTCTTCTGCCCTGGCTGGAGAGAACAATTCCAGCCCTTTTTTATCCTTCCTGATGACCATCTTTGGGGCCGGAAGGCCAGGCCCCTAGGGTTCTCCTACATCCCTGTCTTTGGTGACAGACAACATGAGGAAACTGATCAGCTGCAACCGGCGAGGGCCCCTGTCTTGGGCCTGTGAGAAGAGAAGGTCCCAGGGCTGCTACTGGACTGTCAGCTCCTCATACCTCTCCTTGGCCGCAGGTACTCTCAGCTGTGAAGCCAGGCCATTACTCGGCACCGCAGGATGCCCAGGGCTCCCTGGAGCCAGGAACAGAAGGGCGCAGCCCTTTCTCCAGCAGAGCCACCCACCAGCTTCCAGGCTTCTTGCATCTTCCAGGGGTCCAACTTGTGGGATGTCAGCAGGAACTTCCCATAGCAGCACCGGTCCAGGGGATAATGGGTGGCACCAGCCAGCTTGACACAGTGGGTTGGGGCGAGTCCTCCTCGTCGGGCACTTACCCCCACAAAGACATCTTCTAGTGGCAGAGGGGGTGCCCCGCTGGCCACCTTCAAAATGAGCTGCACAGCAGAAGCTGACAGCACATACCCTGTGCCTGAGGCATAGGGGGGGAAAGGGCCCCAGGTTGGAGGCCACTGCTCCTCTGACACCTGGTGTCGCCCCCCTGGCGTCCTAGAGGGGTTTGCCCGCCAGTGTACCCGGCCCAGGTACAGAAGAGGCACTGCCTTGCTGTGCAAGGCCTGGCCTCCTTCCAGCTGTTCATCTCCGACCACAGCCTGTGTCTGGGGCTCTGTGCCCCTCTCCCATTGCTCCCAACGGCCTCCTCGCAGGACCAACTCTGACACCAGTTCCCGAACGTTGACAAACACATCATCATCCGTCTTGAGGATGTAGCGGGCCATGGGGCAGTGTTTGTCAGCCCAGTTCAGCCCACTGAGGGTCTTGAGGGTGAGGTTTCGGTAGGAGTCCTGGAAGGCTGCCTGCAAGATGTCCCCTTGGGCAGCTGACTCCCTCGCCAGGTCGTTCCTGTGGGAGCCCCAGCTAGGGTGCTGCCTGTTGGGCTCTCCCAGCAGGAAGAGCGTCTGCACCCTGAGCCCCCGGGCCTCATGCAGCCCACCCCACGAGGCCCGAATGGCGTTTCTCTGGTTCAGGTTCTCCGGGGCCGTGCACACCAGAATTAGCAGGAAGGGAGGAGCGCCGGGACCACTGCAGGCCTCCTGGTTGGGGATCAGGAGGCGGGGCAGGGCCAGGGGCGGCCCTGGTGAGGCCGGGGCTGGCAGCAGGGAGGCTAGCGAGAGGCTCAGCAGCTCTTCCCCAATCCCCGAGGGCCCGAAGAGGGTCCAGACGATCACCACTAGCAGGGCAGCGAGGAGAAGGCGCCGGAAAAGGCTGAGGGGCATGGCGTGGCACAGTTGGTAGGGATCTGGAGGGAGAGCAGAGCTCTCCCTGGCCTGGGTCACAGGCTCGTACCTGACCGGCCAGCCTGGGACGCAGCGGGTGGCGCGCGCGGCCAGCACCAGCCCACCCTGGGAAAGAGAAGGCGGCGGCGCCCTGAGTGGATGGTTACCTCGCCGCCCCCAGCCTCTGCTCCGCCAGCTGCCCCGCCCTTTCCTCCGGCGCCCGTCTCCCCGCCAGTTGCGAGTTACGCGTTTACATGCCCGCCGGAAGCGGCGTAGGAGCAGCGCGACGCAATGCGGGCAGGCGCGCGCGCGGGGCAGGCTGGGAAGCGGCCTGGCGTCCGGTCCGCCGCCCGCCACGCCAACCGCGCTTCTCCTCCAAGCGGGGGACCGGGGGTCTGACCCTTTATGGCCACAATTGTCTGTGCCGGTTGCTTGTCCTTGTAGCGTTAAGGACGAATGACTTTTTCCCCGCCCCCAGCCCTCCAACTATAGAACTCCATCTTTTAGAAACCCAGGGTGGTCAGGACCTGCAAATAACTGACTGCAACTTAGACTTTGGCCAGGCTCGGCGACCCACAACCGCTGTACACACCAACCCCCAGGAGACCTCGTTGTAGAAAGGGGCATGAGCACCCCCCCAAGGCTGCATATGTTGGTTGTTCCATCTCCCTCGTTATCTATACATCACTACTAGCTAGACATACGGTGACTAGGGGGCAGAGGAAGGGGCGCAACGCCATTGTAAAACTAATAGCATCAGTATCACCAGAATAATGGAGGACCAGTAAGAAGGAAGCCATACATATATAAACTATTTATTAACAGACAAGGCCTACAGACTTATTTCTTCTTGGACACCCCCACAGTACGGCCTCGGCGGCCAGTGGTCTTGGTGTGCTGGCCTCGGACACGAAGGCTGCAGGTAAAAAAGAAGGGTCATAGGTCACATACAGCAAAGAAAAGGTTGGGGGGAAAGGAAGATTGAATACAAATAATGGTGGGAGCGGGTCTAGAGAGAGGCAGGCAGATGAAACCACCCCCACTCACCCCCAAAAGTGGCGCAGCCCTCTATGGGCCCGAATCTTCTTCAGCCGCTCCAGGTCTTCACGGAGCTTGTTGTCCAAACCATTGGCCAGGACCTGGATTTGGAGGAGAGGGTGAAGATGTTTGCTTTATTCCAACCGCCTATGCCCAATTCTATTTGGAGCCCCCTTTCCTCCAACGCTGACCCCATCTCCATACACACCTGGCTGTATTTTCCATCCTTTACATCCTTCTGCCTGTTCAAAAACCAGTCTGGGATCTTGTACTGCCGAGGATTCTGCATAATGGTGATCACACGTTCCACCTGGCAGGCAGGACACAGATCTAGATGGTCCCTTTCTGATGCAAGCCCAACCCCCAGCCCCTTCCCTGTCCTCACCTCATCCTCAGTGAGTTCTCCTGCCCTCTTGGTGAGGTCAATGTCTGCTTTCCTCAGCACCACATGAGCATATCTTCGACCCACACCCTGAAGTGAGAGGTTTTAGAATTAGGGTTGAATTTGATTTGTATTCCCTTATAGCCCCATTATTCAAAAAGCCCATAGAAGTAGGACCTGCAATACATTGTAGTTTTACAATTCCCCACCCTTCCCTCGCCCACCTTCCTGAATATAAATCTTGGGATAGACAATAACCCCTTGAAAGCAGGGTCTTTCCCCCCCTCATTTCTCAGCATATGTAGCTGTCAACGGGTATTCTCAGTTTTTGCATTGTGGAGAACAAGGGGCCTGTCTCTCCAAGCTGATGCAGCAAAACCAGTCTTGTGAGTTAACAAGGCTGATCAGGGATTGGATTCAGTTGCTTGGAATCCAACTTTTTTTTTTTTTCAGACACAGTCTCCCTCTGTTGTCCGGGCCAGAGTGCCAATGGCATCAGCCTAGCTCACAGCAACCTCAAACTCGTGGGCTAAAGCAATCCTTCTGCCTCAGCCTCCAGAGTAGCTAGGACTACAGGCATGCGCCACCATGCCTGAATAATTGTTTCTAGACCATTGTTAGTATAGTGGTAACTGATAAAAGAGCAAACAAAATGAATTTTGGCATTAAAAAAAAAATCAGGCCGGGCGTGGTGGCTCACACTCTGGGAGGCTGAGGTGGGTGGATTGCTCAAGGTCAGGAGTTTGAAACCACCCTGAGCCAGGCCCCATCTCTACTATAAACAGAAATCAATCGACCAACTAAAAAAATATATACGAAAAATTAGCCTGGCATGGTGGCGCATGCCTGTAGTCCCAGCTACTCGGGAGGCCGAGGCAGTAGGATCACTTGAGCCCAGGAGATTGAGGTTGCTGTGAGCTAGGCTGATGCCACAGCACTCACTCTAGCCTGGGCAACAAAGTGAGACTCTGTCTCAAAAAAAAAAAAAAAATCAAAGAAACTAGTGCTTACATTGGTGGCATGGTACAGCACCAGCACTAGCACCACTTGCCATGTGAACTCACAAACCGATTTGGATGGTGAAGGAGGGTATGTTGGGTTGAATAGCACCCGCCCCCTGCAATTTATGTGACCCTATTTGGAAAGGTCGTCTTTGTAGAAATCATCAGGTAAAATGAAGTTATACTGGATTAGGGTAGTCCCCAAATCCAACGACTGACAACCTCAGAAGAGGAGAGGTACAGACACAAAAGAGGGCACAAAGGGATAAAGGAAAGACTGAAGTTATGCTACAAACCAAAGAATGTCAAGGATTATGGACAACCACCAGATGACAGGAAGAGGCAAAGTAGGATTCTTAGAGCCTTCAGAGGGAATATGGCCCCTGTGGACACCTTGATTTTGAACTTTTGGCCTCCAGAGCTGAGAGAATAATTTTCTGCCTAGTTTGTGGGAACTTGTTATAGTAGCCATAGAAAACGAAAACAGATGGCATTTCCTCTATGCAAGAAAGTGATGGAGGATCAGGTTGATTCAGTAGACATCAGGGTCTCTCTAATTTACTTAAATATTCACATATGAGGCTGGGTGCAGTGGCTCACAATTGTAATCCTCAGGAGGCTGAGGTGGGAGGATCGCTTAAGGGCAGGAGTTCAAGACCAACCCGAGCAAGAGACAGACCCCATCTCTACAAAAAAATGGAAAACTTAGCTGTAGTCCCAGCTACTAGGGAGGCTGAGGCAGGAGGATTGCTTTGAGTCCAGGAGTTTGAGGTTGCATTGAGCTATGACAAGTCACTGCACTCTACCCAAGGCAACAGATTGAGGCTGTCTCAAAAAACAAAAAACCCATAAATGAAATGGCATATTTGTGATTTACTTCAAAACAGAATGGATAGAGGTAAAGAGGAAATAAGATTTCTAGTTTTTAGGCCGGGTGTGGTGGCTCACACCTGTAATCCTAGCACTCTGGGAAGCTGAAGCAGGAGGATCCCTCAAGGTCAGGAGTTCAAAACCAGCCTGCGCAAGAGCGAGACCCTGTCTCTACTAAAAATAGAAAGAAATTGGCCAACTAAAAAAATGAGCCGGGCATGGTGGCGCATGCCTGTAGTCTCAGCTACTCGGGAGGCTGAGGCAGGATTGCTTGAGCCCAGGAGTTTGAGGTTGCTGTGAGCTAGGCTGACACCACGGCACTCTAGCCCAGGCAAGAGTGAGACTGTCTCAAAAAAAAAAAAAAAAAAAATACATCCATGGGGTTAATTATTCTCTTCTACTTTTGCATGTTTCACTTTTTCATCTTTGAATCCCCCCCACAAGTACCAGATCCTCAAAAGACCACACTCAAATTTTCCTTCTCTCACCAGGAGAAGAGTTAGCTGCTTTTGCTGGCTCTCCAAACCATCAGACTTCTTATTATAGACTCACAAGTACCTGAAAATGCATTGGTTAAGTTTGTTTTTCTTTGAGTTGTAAGTTGACTACAAAGATTGGCCCAAGTAGTAACAAATACAAAGCCAGTCAATTTCAAAGAGGCATGACAGGACAGATCCAGCGGAAGCATCATCCTATTAACCTTGCTTATCTTTTATAAACACTATCTTGGCCAGGCGCAGTGGCTCACGCCTGTAATCCTAGCACTCTGGGAGGCCAAAGTGGGTGGATCGCTCGAGGTCAGGAGTTCAAAACCAGCCGTAGCGAGACCCCATCTCTACCAAAAATAGAAATTAATCGACCAACTAAAAAACCCCACTATCTCACTTAGTCTCATGTCAAGCCTCTGAAATACATACTATATTTTACACTGCCTTACGGAAAGAAGCAATTTTCCTCTATATAATTTAAGAACAAATAAAAGCTGTGCTCCCTGAAGTACAGAATAAAAAAAAAAGTAATTTGACAAACTTTTATAAATCAAAGACACTTACTGCTTAAACCAACTTACCACCTTTTTTTTTTTTTTTTTGAGACAGTCTCACTCTGTTGCCCGGGCTAGAGTGCCGTGGTGTCAACCCAGCTCACAGCAACCTCAAGCTCCTGGGCTCAAGCGATCCTCCTGCCTCAGCCTTCAGAGTAGCTGGGACTACAGGCATGCACCACCATGCCTTGCTAATTTTTTCTATATATTTTTAGTTGGCCAACTAATTTCTATTTTTTTTTAGTAGAGACAGGGTCTCACTCTTGGCTCAGGCTGGTTTTGTACTCCTGACCTTGAGGGATCCTCCTGCTTCGGCCTCCCAGAGTGCTAGGATTACAGGAGTGAGCCACCACACCCGGCCTCTAACTTACCTTCTGATAAATACCAATACATGCTCCCTCTAGCTAAACAAGCTCCTTTAATTTTATCCTCTATAAAATTTTTATCGGCTTCGTCAAAATTTCTCAAAATCAGGCAGCAGTATCCCTGGAACCGTCCATTCCCTAATGCTGCCCGAGTACCTAACATGCACCAGAAGCTGGAGATTGTGACTGAGACAGGCCTAGCCCTGCCCCTGTGGAGTGTACACACACTGGTAGGAAAGACATTCAGCCATTTTCAAACTAATTATGAATTCTAACTAGAAAAAAAAAGTCCCCATCTGGAAGACCAGGAATTCATTGGGTTTGTGGAGAGAAATATCCAAGCTTGCATTTACCGACTCTTGCGACAAGCCAAAGAGACAAGTGCTGGTTCCTACTTGAATGGTAAAGGAGCAGTAACTCTGGCATCCTGCTCACACCTTTCCTACCCCCCTAGGGGATTCTTCACACTTGGTATCTGCTGGCATTTCTACTTACCCCTCAAGATGTACAACAATTATCCAATTCTAAGGGCACAAATTTCACAGGAAGGACTGCTGTTAAGATGCAGTGGGGGGAAGATGGTATCTAGAAGGGATCTCACAAGCTGATGGTCCAGAAAAATCTTGGTGAATTCACGCAGGCAACCATTTCTACCCAAACGTCCCCAGCTGAAATGTTTTGACTAGATCTTAGACTACTCTCTGGTTTTTATTACTTATGGTTTGTGAGAAACGTGGTAAGGGATTACTTGCTCCCGTAACCATTTTTCTTTTCTTAATCTAACAGCCAGGGAGATGTGGATAGGGCTCAGGTCTCCTCAACTTTGCCTCATTTACAGCTTAGGTCTTACCCCAATTTTCGTTTATTCTCTACTCTTTACCTACTTTACCTTAATGGCAGTGATGGCAAAAGCTATTTTGCGCCGCCCATCGATGTTGGTGTTGAGTACTCGCAAAATGTGCTGGAACTTCTCAGGGATCACCAGAGACTGATTGAAAAAGTATGGGGGAGAAAGACACCATGAACTACTAACAAATTTTAAGGTCGATACTGCAAACGAACAACCTCAAAACAGAAACATTAAGTTTGTCACAGAAGGTGCAAAGACGAACCCCCCCTTAGGTTTTCTCAGCACAAACTCCTCAGTCCTGCAGAGAGCAGGAACATGAAGCATTCAGGCTTCGGAAAATACAATCTTTGGTAAGAGGAAGTAGGTCTCCTGCCCACTACCAAAAATACACTCTGCACGACGGAGGCTGGAATTTCCCACAGACGCCCAAGCTTTTAGCAGCAGCTTCCATGAGCCCGGGGAATGACCATTCCTCGCGCCCCGCTCCAACTGAAGTCTCTGGTGTCCCTTCCCAAGTGTGCGATCCAAGACTCCACACAGAAAGTTGCAGGCCCCCAGGACAGAGCCTTTTCGGCACCCTGACAGCAGACCTTCGCTGCTCTGGTTACGATGTCGCTGGATCGCGGCACAAATTCCAGTCTTACCATGGCGGCAGCACAACCAGCGGCGTGTAGGCCTCCTGTAGAAGAGAGAGCGGAAGTGACGCAATATTCTTATATAGTTTCCATGCGGAAGAGGCGGAGCGAGCTAGGAGAAGCGCTTCCGGAAATTGCGATCCGACCGGACTTCTGAGAGTTTGGCTTGGGTGCCGCAACTTCCGGTGCGGCTTTTCTTTACAGTTCGTAAAGTTCCTGGGTATAAGAGCAGCGAAGATGCTCCCCAAGATGATGCTTGAGACACGCACGTTCCCGTTTGCACTTGGTTGAAGTGGTTGGAACTGAGAGGGGAAGGCTGGAGTCAAACAATTTGTCAAATGTCTGGGAACGACTTCGCGCTGGGCAAGACACTCTAGGGCTTGTAGTTCCACTCCGGGGAACGGACTCGCCGGACTGACAGCTGCCGGAAGTGAGGCTGCGGGGAATGGCCGCCGCTGCGACCCTGGCGGCAGCTGCCCGGGAGCTGGTGTTGCGGGCTGGGACCTCAGATATGGAGGAAGAGGATGGCCCGCTGGTAAGAGCGCGGGGCTGTTTGCCCTCCGTAGTCCAGGTGGTCCTCACGTCTGAAAGGTCTGGGCTGGGTTTAGGCACCAGCGTAGGAGTTTCGCAGCTACCCGTGATGCTACCTGTTTGGTTCCATATACCCCGCTCTGGGATGGGACCCTACCCTGAGCTTGGACCAGAATGGATGAAACTCAGGTTCTGGGGCACAATTTCAACTTTTCCCTCCACAGTTTTTGGTAGAATAGAGAAGCACTGTAAAGGTTAGGTACATGGCCTCTGGGGCCAGACTGCCTGGGTTCTAATTTCAGTTCTGCCATTTACACGCTGTGTGTCCTTGGGCAAGTTAACCAGCTTCTCTGTGCCATCACTTTCCATAGCCCTAAGGTGAAGAAGATAATAGGACCTACCATATGGTTTGTCGTTAGGATTAGATGAACATGTGTAAGATGGCACCTGGCACATAGGTATTGCTGTGTGTTAGCTGACATTTCTAGAAAGTCTGGGGTTCCCCAGGGTAACATGATAGAACAGCTGGATAGCAGGTTTCTGAGGGTCCTAAATTTAACTGCAGGTTCTGCTCTGACCTCTGCAACTCCTAAGTTTCCTCTTTCCAGCATCTCCAATGTCTTTTTTTTTTTTTCTGAGATGGGATCTTGCTATTTTGCCCAGGCTGGCCTCAAACCCCGGGCCTCAAGCAATCCTTCTGCCTCAGCCTCCCAAGTAGTGTAGCTGGGACTACAGGGGCTGGCTATGGTGCTGGGCTACCTTCACTGTCTTTATGGATTTCCTGATTCCTTGTCATATTCCCTTACCTATCAGGCAAAGTAGTAAATTAGGTACAGTGTGAGACTACTAGAATTTTTTGATTCAGTATCTGTGGCTCCCCAGTAAAAGCACCTCCCTTCTCACTGGAAGGATTAGGGGTACCCAATTTATTTTGTTCTCCTTCTTTCTCTCTGTCCCTCTGCAGGGAGGTGGTTCTGGGCTCCAGGAACCACTGCAACTTGGGGAGTTGGATATCAACTCTAATGAATTCATCTTGGATGAAGTAGATGGTAAGTGATGGCATGGGGTGGCTAGAGAGAACCTGTAATCTGAGAGGCATGAGGACTGGAAGGAATAAGGCAGGGATTGGTGTGTGGATGCTCTATGTGGGGAGAAGGATCTATGGAGTTGGAGCCTTATGATAAACTTCTATTTTCAGTTCACATTCAGGCAAATCTGGAAGATGAATTAGTAAAAGAAGCTCTTAAAACGGTGAGGCTTTCCCCTGTATTAATTTTCCCTTCCACCTACCCTCCCCCAAGAGGAAACAACAACAACAGCCTCTTTCGTTATATCACCCTGATGTTTTACCCTTTAGCCTTTCACTGGTTCTGTTCCAGTGTCCCTTCACTGGGACTTCCATCTGACCTGTCATCTCTGTGTTCTCCCAGGGTGTGGATCTCCGTCACTATTCAAAGCAAGTTGAGCTGGAGTTACAGCACATTGAGCAGAAATCCATTCGAGATTGTATCCTCCAGCACAAGGAAGGGGCGGTATTGTCAACATGGGGGTTTTGTGGGGTGTGGTTCAGACAGCACAGCTGAGGCCAACATTTTCTCTCTGAGGCTTCCGTCACTTCAGGGAGAAATCAGAGAGGTACTGCAGGTCTGAGGATCTCCATCTTCACCATGAGGCCCCTTGACTTTTTGTGGGTTAGATATCCAAGAGAGTGAAAACATAGCATCTCTGCACAACCAGATCACAGCCTGTGATGCTGTCCTGGAGGTTAGTAACCATAACCTGTAACTCTAATAACTCGGAACCAGATCATGGCCTCTAGTGCCAACTTTTTAATTTTTTTTTTCTTATTTTTGGTAGAGATGGGGTCTTGCTTGTTGCCCAGGCTGATCTTGAACTCCTGGCCTCAAGTGATGCTCTCCTCTCAGCCTTCCACAGTGCTGGGATTACAGGCATACGCCTCCACACCCAGCTTCTGGTGCCATTATTTAGGTTATCAGCCTTGAGGAGACAGGTTAGCCTCATTTCCAGGATGACCTCAGGAGCCTTTTTGTTGTTAACTTGCCATAACTAATGGAATGTTATTTCCTGGTACCTTTGGGGTTCCTCATCTTCTGCCACCCTCATGGACAAACAGATACTGGGGATCTCACTAAGAGACTTAGGTATCCTATGTGTCCCCTACCAACCGAACGGCACTCCAGCAACATCTTCTACCCTTCCCCCAGCGCATGGAACAGATGTTGGGAGCTTTTCAGAGTGACCTTAGCTCCATCAGCTCTGAGATCCGGACACTGCAGGAACAGTCAGGAGCCATGAACATTCGACTGCGAAATCGCCAGGCAGTTCGGGGGAAACTTGGGGAGCTTGTTGATGGTCTAGTGGTGCCCTCTGCTCTGGTCACGTGAGTTACTGGTTTGAAGGGTCCATAGCAGGTAGATGGGCTGGGACCTACCCTATTTACCACATAGGTCTCCTGGCTCTGGGCCCTCAAGTGCCTTTTAGTGGGTGGGTTGACAACCATTTCTAACCTTGATAAATGTTTAGGCATCAGAGATTAGGAATGATCCATGGTCGAGTATGTAGTGAAGGGGTCCAAGGCTTGGGGGCGGGGGGGGGGGGGGGGGGGGGTGCGTGTCCAGGAATAAAACTTTGTGCATACATCTTGACTATATGGTACAATGTAAGAAGGTAGAGGTGGCAGAGGCTGGAGGTAAGGGGTGTGGTTTGGGTCTGGTTTAGGGATATCTGGGTCTGTCTTCTAACCCATCCCACCCCTCCCTGCTACCCAGGGCAATTCTGGAGGCTCCAGTGACAGAGCCTAGGTTCCTGGAGCAGCTGCAGGAGCTGGATGCCAAAGCGGCTGCAGTCAGAGAGCAGGAGGCTAGGGGCACAGCAGCCTGCGCAGATGTCAGAGGCGTGCTCGACCGGCTCCGGGTCAAGGTGGGAAGTAGGGGTGGATACCCTGGAGACTACTAGAACCGGCCTCCCTAAGACCTTCACTCTGGATTTGCTTGGCAGAGCCTGTCCCCAAGAACTTTTCTCTGCCTTTACCAGGCAGAACTCATCCTTACCTCTCTGTGTTTCCCTAAAGATCTTGAGAAATACCAAAGAGGTATTCTCCACACTTACTCCTATGTTTAGCGTTTGTCACTTCCCCCAATTCCTCTCGTACACAAAAGGATTGCAGCTTCATGCCCTGTATTTGGTTCCTCCATCTAGGCAGTGACGAAGATCCGAGAGTTCATTCTCCAGAAGATTTATTCCTTCAGAAAACCAATGACCAACTATCAGATCCCCCAGACGGCCCTACTGAAGTACAGGTCACCACCTGAAGGAAGAACATGGGATGGCTTTGGAGCTTTTGAGCAACCAGATGTGGGCATCTGGTTTTTTTGGAAGATAGGGAGACTGACTGACTTGTCCCTGGCCCCTCCAGGTTCTTCTATCAGTTCCTGCTGGGCAATGAACGAGCGACAGCAAAGGAGATCAGGGATGAGTACGTGGAGACGCTGAGTAAGATCTACCTGTCTTACTACCGCTCTTACCTGGGGCGGCTCATGAAGGTGCAGGTGAGGCCAAGGAGGGAGAAGCATTCCTGGGTACATGGACTAGAAGGAGGAGACAACCCTGGGCAAGGAGGGACAGGAATTTTTCATTGTGTTGAGGGAAGAGATGGTTACCAATTCTCTTTTCTGTTTTCTCTAGTATGAGGAAGTTGCTGAGAAAGATGACCTAATGGGTGTGGAAGATACAGCAAAGAAAGATATCCTTGTGCTGGGGAACCCTTTTGCCAGGCCTTCAAAGTGGGAGGACTTCTGGCTCCAGCCACTAAGGCACTGCTTCTTACCTTTTTGTGCACTGAAACCTTTGAGAATATGATGAAAGCTCCTTCCCTCCCCAGAAAAATGCACATATCATTTTGACACATAAGTTTGCATATGATTTTAGGGGGGTGTAGAAAGCCCCCTTTCACAGATGTCAGGTGAAGTCAAGCCCCAGTACCAAGAAAGAGGGATGTCTGGGATTGTTTGGCTGCCTGGGGTTCCTGAGACACCGAGTCTTTGGCCCAGCTGTGGTCTCATTGTTTTCCCTGACTCTGACCCTTCTCACGATTCTTCTCGAAGCCATCCCTCCGTAGCAGAAACACCATCTTCACCCTGGGGACCCGTGGCTCTGTCATCTCTCCCACTGAACTTGAGGCCCCCATCCTGGTGCCCCACACAGCCCAGCGGGGAGAGCAGAGGGTATGAGGAGGAACAAGCTTCAGTCATGAAGAGAACTCTGAGCATGGGGAGGGAAGGCCAGACCTCAGGGCAAAGCTTCCCCCGCTGCATCAATCCCCTTGGAACCAGGAGTGGCCTCCACTCACTCTGGCCTGCTGTGATGTGAAAAGGGTTGGGAACCATTGACTCAGGGCCATGCGGAGGGGAGAGACTGGCTGAGGGGAATGACTGTCCGAGGCAGATGTTACAGTAGATGCAGCAGCGGGTGGGAGTGGGCTCTTCCTCCTCTGCGCTTTATGTTCCCCGACCGTTTCGGTACCTGTTCAGGGTTCCCTTTCACAGCCTGGATGTAGGTTGGGTGGGAAGGGTCTGCTGGCCCTCATTAACCAGGTGTGCTGATTTTTCAGCCATATCCATGGGGAATCAGCGTTGGGGTCCATCTCTTGTCTTTTTTCTTTACTCCTCTGCTCCTAGTATCCATTTGAAGCCCTCTTCCGCAGCCAGCACTACGCCCTCCTTGATAATTCCTGCCGTGAATATCTTTTCATCTGTGAATTTTTTGTTGTGTCTGGCCCGGCTGCACATGACCTATTCCATGCTGTCATGGGCCGTACACTCAACATGACCCTGGTGAGATGCCTGTTTCCTGTGCTCTTAAACCCCTTTGTTCTCAGTCCTTGTCAGCACTCTAGTGGGGTCATAACTCTGGTAATACTGAAACCAGGATCCCCTTACTCTCAAATATCTAAGCCTTGTACTCACAGTGTGACTCTCCACGAAATCCTCAGAGCTCAGGGTCGCAGATACTACCCCTACTGCTGATTCACAATAGCACCTGGAAACTGAGGCGCCCCCAAATCGTGGTGCTCAAACCCCTGACCTAAGCTCAGCCCAGAATTCTGCTGTGATAGGCTTGTGATCATAGACCCTGCTGAGCAGGGCACCAGGACCACCTGAGTGGCAATGTACAGGGAACCAGGGAGCATTTTCCCTTTTGGTCTCTCCTTTCCCTCCCACCCACTGTCTCGTCCCCAAAGAGACACATGCATTTGTTCATAGCCACTGGAAATGACAAACTAACACTCTCTTCAAATCTTCTGCCTATTCCCAAATCACAGAAACACCTGGAATCCTATCTAGCTGACTGCTATGATGCCATTGCTGTTTTTCTCTGTATCCACATCGTTCTTCGGTTCCGCAGCATTGCAGCAAAGAGGGATGTTCCTGCTCTGGACAGGTCACTGAATTCTGGTCCTTGAAGCCTTGCAGGCCATGAACTCTCTTGGTCTTACATGACTCTGCCCTGAACCTTGAGCTCTTACTAACCTGATACTGTTGATCCTCATTCCCATTCCTCTACTTTTTGACTCACCTTTCACACACCCCCACCTCTACCCACCATCGTCCCTTAACCTGAAGAATGTCCCACTCCCTCCTGATCTTACCTCCAACATTCTTTGCTAGCTGACCTCTGGTTCTGATTAAGCCCACAGGTACTGGGAACAGGTGCTTGCCTTGCTGTGGCCACGGTTTGAGCTGATCCTGGAGATGAATGTGCAGAGTGTCCGAAGCACCGACCCTCAGCGGCTTGGGGGGTTGGATACTCGGCCCCACTATGTGAGGGAGGGCAAGGGTAACAAGGGGTTCTTGAAAGCCAGGGTTCTGAGCTTCACTGTGAGGGTTGGCCAGCATCACGGTTGTGTCATGAGCCACACTCTGTGAGCAGGCAGTCTAGGAATGTGGCCAAACTCATGGTGGGTTGGGCACTATTGGTAAGAGGGATTGGAGGAGCAATGGCCAAGGGAGTTGGGAGGTTGTGTTAGTTGGGCCATGGGGTTGGTGTGATTTTCTTTCCGTTGTCTTTCTAGATCACACGCCGATATGCAGAATTCTCCTCTGCTCTTGTCAGCATCAACCAGACAATTCCCAACGAACGGACGATTCAGCTGCTGGGACAACTACAGGTGAGGGTAGGGCAGGAAAGACTTCCCAGTAGCAGGGCTGCTGCCATGGGTAGAGGATGAGGAGGGGCAAAGTGACCTTACTTTCTCCTCATTTCCTTTTGGCTTTTTTTTTTCAGGTAGAGGTGGAAAATTTTGTCCTCCGAGTGGCAGCTGAGTTCTCTTCAAGGAAGGAGCAGCTTGTGTTTCTGATCAACAACTATGACATGATGCTGGGTGTGCTGATGGTAACAGATGTTCCTCCCCCGCCTCCCTACCCAGAGAATTCAGTCCCCCTGTTCTGTTAGCTCCATAAGGGCAAAGATGACGTCTGTCTTGTTCATTGTTTTTCTCCTGGAGTCTGGCACAGTGTCCGGCTAAGTACAGTAAATGTGGAATGAAGGGAACATCCTGAAGTCAAGCACTGCTTTCCCCAAACTTGACATTTTCCTTTGTCTTCCCTTAGGAGCGGGCTGCAGATGACAGCAAAGAGGTTGAAAGTTTCCAGCAGCTGCTCAATGCTCGGACACAGGTATGGGTGCGGGGAATGGGAAGTCTTGTGTGCCGTTTCCAGCTGTGTGTGTGTGTATAGGGGTGTCATAATGGACCTCAGGTGCATAGAATTGGAATTATTTATAACTCTTGGTTTATAACATGCTGTTATTATTGATCTATTTTGTAATAATATAAATACCCATGAACCCACTACACAAACCAAGAACTAGCACCTTGGCAAAAACCAACATCAAACTGTGAATTCTCCTCACCCTATCCCCCTGCCTATTATGGAGAGACACCTGTTGACCTAAGTATTATGTTTAACATGCTCTTGCTTTTTTTCCCCCCTTGGTTTTTTTTTTTAGAGCTTTCATATTTTTTTCTTTATTTCTTTCTTTTTTCTGACCACCAGACCAACAGGGACATGTTGGGGTTTTTTCTAATGCTCTTGCTTTTAAAAATACAACAATATGTATGCCAAAACAAATACATTCTGGTTTTGAGTCTCATAAAAACAGAATCATAGGATTTTTCCGTCACCTGGGCTACAGTGCAGTGGCATCATTATAGCTCACTGCAACCTCAAACTCCTGGGGTCAAGTGATCCTCCTGCCTCAGTCTCCTGAGCAGCTTTCTATTTTTTTTTTTTCATTGTCACTGCTATATAATGTTATACTATATAATGATACATACTCATCTGTAAGTGGATCATTTCCAGTTTTCTGCTACTGTTGAGTATTGTTTATGAACAATCATATGTCTTTTAGTGCACATAAATGTCGATGAACTTTATCAAAAGTTTCTCTTGGTTACAAACCTAGGACAGTAGTCTTGCTACTTATAGGATATCCCAGTATTCAACTTTATGAGACAACACCAAATTGTTTTCCTAAGTAGTTGTAGCAGTTTACTTCATACCAGCAATATGTAAGAATTCTTACTGAGCCACATTTTCTTCAACATGTGGTATTATCTTTGCCATTTTGGTAGGTACAGGTTGAGCATCCCTCATCTGAAATGCTTGGGACCAGAAGCGTTTCAGAATTTGGAATATTTGCATTATACTTACTCGTTCAACATCCCTAATCTAAAAATCTGAAATCCGAAATGTTCCAAAATCCAAAACTTTTGAGTGCTGACATGACAAGCAAAGAAAATGCTCTTTGGAGCATTTTGTATATCATATTTTCATATTTTACTGGGGTCTTTATTTGTATTTTCTTGATTACTAATAAGATTGAGCATCATTTCAAATGTTTTTTTTTCTGTAAAATGTGTCTTAGCATTTTACCTTTTAAAAATTTGTTACTTGTATTTTTCTTGTTGATTTATAAGAGCTCTTTATATAGTCTACATAATAAGCTTTTGCTGATTATATAGGTTGTAGCTGTCTTTCAGTATGCACCTTTTTACTTTTTAAAA
This sequence comes from Mirza zaza, assembly GCA_008750895.1. NCBI lineage: Eukaryota > Metazoa > Chordata > Mammalia > Primates > Cheirogaleidae > Mirza > Mirza zaza. The sequence continues at coordinate 11,269 of VSMD01046978.1, read as the reverse complement.
TTTTTTTATGAACATAAATTCTTAATATGATTGAATTTATCGTTCTTTATTTTTGTGTCTTGTTTAAGAGATTCCTTACTACCCCAAGGTCAGAAAATTTTATACTACATTTTCTTCATATTGTAGAATTTTGCTTTTTACTTTCAAGTCCTAAATTTACCTGGAATTAATTTTTGTGTATGCTGTAAGGTAAGAGTATGATTTAATTTTTCTATATGAGTAACGATTGGCCTGGAACCACTGATAGAAGATCCCTTTCTTTCCCCACTTTATGTGCTGTACTGTTTCTGTCATGTAGCAAAACTTCACAGAGATGTGTCTTGCCTCTGTTCTATTGCCTTGATCAATTTGTCTATCCTGCAGCACAGTTTTACTTATTATGCTTTTTAGGATAAATTTACTTACCTTCTTTTTCATGAGCATCTGGTCTATTATTTTTTATTTATTTTTTATTTTTATTTTTTTTAAACTAGACCAGGAATTTATGGTCTATTATTGACTTTCGGATTTTCCATATAAATTTCGCAATCAGCTTCTAAGTTTTTACATTAAAAAAAACACCTTGGCTGGGCGTGGTGGCTCAAGCCTGTAATCCTAACTCTCTGGGAGGCCGAGGTGGGCGGATCATTTGAGCTCAGGAGTTCGAGACCAGCCTGAGCAAGAGCGAGACCCCATCTCTACTATAAATAGAGAGAAATTAATTGGCCAACTAATATATATAGAAAAAATTAGCCGGGCATGGTGGCGCATGCCTGTAGTCCCAGCTACTTGGGAGGCTGAGGCAGCAAGATTGCTTGAGCCCAGGAGTTTGAGGTTGCTGTGAGCTAGGCTGACGCCACGGCACTCACTCTAGCCTGGGCAATAAAGTGAGACTCTGTCTCAAAAAAAAAAAAAAACACCTTAAGAGCTGTTTTACTTCGTGAATTTGAAAAAAAACCTTTCAGGATTTTGATTAGAATTACATTATCTATAGATCAATTTGGAAGAATTGATATTTTATGATAATGAAACTTGCTATCCATGAACATGGGCTCCCTCTCCATTTTTTAAGACAGTCTTTAATGTTTTTTGATAACTTTTTTTTTTTTTTTTTTTTTTTGAGACAGAGTCTCTGTTGCCCAGGCTAGAGTGAGTGCCATGGCGTCAGCCTAGCTCACAGCAACCTCAAACTCCGGGGCTCAAGCGATCCTTCTGCCTCAGCCTACAAGTAGCTGGGACTACAAGCATGCGCCACCATGCCCGGCTAATTTTTTCTATATATATTAGTTGGCCAATTAATTTCTTTCTAATTTTAGTAGAGACGTGGTCTCGCTCTTGCTCAGGCTGGTTTCGAACTCCTGACCTCAAGCAGTCCGCCCACCTCGGCCTCCCAGAGTGCTAGGATTACAGGCATGAGCCACCGCGCCTGGCACCCAGTTAGTTCATAAATGATTTTTATGGTTCAAATCAGAATCCATTTAAGGGCCCTACATATGTCTTTTTTTAATCTATAGATTTTCCTTACATCTTTGCCCTTCCCCTCTGTAATTTATTTGTGGAATTAACTGAGTCATTGAGTCATTTGTCATGCATGTAGATTGACCTATAGTGTAGATTTTGCTGATTGCATCCCATGGTTTGGCTAAACTATTCCTCTGATGTATTTCCCATAAATGTGTAATTTGTTGGAAAAGGCTTGATCAGATTTCAATTAGATTTTTTTTATGAGGATATTTGAGAAGTAGTGGTGTATGCACCATCAGGGAGCACATGTCTTCTTGGCTGTCTTTGTGAGGTCAGTAGCCATCAGTAATCACTGTCTACATCCATTAATTAGATTCTATATCTCTTACTGTCTCAAAATTTTCCATCTCTATCTTTCTGGGCAGCATTCTGAGTCATGTCTTTAATTATAAATTCCAGTTTATTGTATCATTCTTCAGTTATATCTAATTTGCTATTTAACCTGTTGACTTTCTAAAATTGGCTTTTCATTTCTAAAAACTCTACTTTGTTTCTAAGTCTGTTCATTCATTTTTTTTTTTTTTTTTTTTTGAGACAGAGTCTCTGTTGCCTAGGCTAGAGTGAGTGCTGTGGCGTCAGCCTAGCTCACAGCTACCTCAAACTCGTGGGCTCAAGCAATCCTTCTGCCTCAGCCTCCCAAGTAGCTGGGACTACAGGCATGCACCACCATGCCCGGCTAATTTTTTCTCTATATATTAGTTGGCCAATTAATTTCTTTCTATTTTTAGTGGAGATGGGTCTCACTCTTGCTCTGGCTGGTTTCGAACTCCTGACCTTGAGCTATCCTCCTGCCTCGGCCTCCCAGAGTGCTAGGATTACAGGCATGAGCCACCGTGCCCGGCCAGTCTGTTCATTGTTAATGGTTCTTATTAATTGTTCATCTTTATGTCTGCTTCCTAAACTTTAAACATTTTGTACAGAACATACAACTGCTATCTGTGTCTCACAATTCAAATGTGAATAGTCTTTGAAGTATGAGTCCATTGCTTATTGTGTTTGCTGACTCTTGTGGTAGCTTGCCTTTTTATATCTCTGGTGATCTTTGACCTCATTGCTTCATCTTAATCAGGGAGAGCTGTATGGGCCTAAATTAGGATTAAAGATACTCTCCTTCACAAAGGATTTGCCTCTGCTTTTGCACTAGATGAATGGTGCCACCCACTTGAGTCTACATTGATGTCTCTTTGAGGCGCTCACAGGAGACCCAGGCTCAGTTTCCAAATAATAAAGTGGCCATGGCCATTTGCCTTCTGGTAGCTCTGCCTCTTCTCCCAGCTGCCCACTTCTTGGGCTCCAGCCTTGACCCCAATTCCTTATTGCTTTGCTCCCAGTTTAAATTTAGTTTTGTTTTTTTTTGAAGAGGGGGACCCTTCGAGATTTCCTCTACCTCTTATGAGACCAGTAGATGTCTTAAAATCTATGACCTTTCCAGAAGTTAGCTGTTCTGCTATGGGAATGTCCTAGTCGGTCATGATGCCCAAATGGGAAAAATCTGCTGACACTAGGACACTTGACTGTATGTATATGTGTTTGTGTCTCTCCAGGAATTCATTGAGGAGTTGTTATCTCCCCCTTTTGGGGGTCTGGTGGCATTTGTAAAGGAGGCTGAGGCTTTGATTGAACGTGGACAGGCTGAGCGACTTCGAGGGGAAGAAGGTATGAGGATGGTATGGTAGTGGTGGGATCAGTGGTAAGGTGAGTGGGAAGGAAAAATGATAGAATGCAGGGCCAAGCATGGTAGCTCTCGCCTGTAATCCCAGCACTCTTGGAGGCTGAGGTGGGAGGATTGCTTGAGCTCAAGAGTTCGAGACCAGCCTGAGCAAGAGTGAGACCCTGTGTGTCTCTCTCTATCTACACACACACATACACACACACACACACACACACACACACACACATACACATATAAAGATACATACAATGCAGATTGCATGGGGTGGGGGTAGAACAGGAAAAACTGAGTTTGATGGTGAGGATTGCTATGCATGAGGAGGACTTAGTGGGATCCAGGATCACCCAGCCAGCTCCCTAACACTCTCTTTCCTCCTGCTGTCAGCCCGGGTAACCCAGCTGATCCGTGGCTTTGGTAGTTCCTGGAAATCATCGGTGGAGTCTCTAAGTCAGGATGTAATGCGGAGTTTTACCAACTTCAGAAATGGAACCAGTATCATCCAGGTGACATGTAACTCCCAGACCCAGCTTCCATCCCCCATTGCTTACTATTCTCCTCCTCTTTTCCCTGGGCTCAGCATCATTTAAGTGACCCTTGATCTTCAACTGCTGGCTGTGCCCAAAGTTCTGGATGAGCCCTCCTGATTTCTAATCATCATTAGCACCACCTCAGTCTGATCCCGCTGTGACTTTCTCTGACCAGGGAGCATTGACCCAGCTGATCCAGCTCTATCATCGCTTCCACCGGGTCCTGTCCCAGCCCCAGCTCCGAGCCCTTCCTGCCCGAGCTGAGCTCATCAACATTCACCACCTCATGGTGGAGCTCAAGAAGCATAAGCCCAACTTCTGATGTGCCAGGACCGACCCTGAGATCTGCCAGTCCTCTCCATGGACTTTGGTACCCCATCCATACCCTTCTTCACCTGGGGTCCCCCTTCCAGTTCTCCTGTGCCTCCCAAGCCCTTGACATGCCTTACCCTATCTTCATTCCCAGGACCCTGCCTCAACAGAATAAGCCGGATCCCCTTGGCCTTCTGAATGTCCCAGTGTCTTCAGGTTTCCCAAGGCCACTTTTCCCTGGGCTTCCAAATGACCTTTATCATTTTCCCAATTTTGTCACCTCCTTTCCTGCTCCAACACTTGCAACACTCAAGACTGGCTCAATCTCTGACTCACTCAACTCTTATCACCGTGTCCTGAGGCATGAAGCCTCAATTCTTAGAATGGTGGTAAGGTGTGACTTCCCCCAAGTCATCGATTTTTTTTGTTGTTGATGTTCAAAGTGATTTCTTTTCTGTAGCTTTTTCACCTAAGATCTCAGCAGCTTGAACACTAACTCATCCCCTTCTGACTTGAGAATTATTCCAAGGTCAGTCTGTATAAAATAATAAATATTTAATATGATAGGATAACATTCTTTTCCCATTTCCTTTCTCCTTCCTCCTGAGGGCTTCAAGTGGCCCCACCTCTTCTCCAGAGTCACCTTCCTTCTCTGACTACTTCCTGGGCTTACATCCCTTCTGATGGGTACCCAGAAAAAGGGGACACAGTAACGTCTAATCTCTAGCTACTTCAGGCCAAAGAGGTGGCTGTGTAATTTTAGGGTGGGGACTATTTCATAAATAACCAACCTGTTGGAGGGAGGTGCCTCTGGTTAAAATGGCACATGCCTTAAGGGCTTGGAATAGGCTGTGCAGGCTCAGGCCCTGTCGGGGGCCTACCCTAGGAAAAGCCGGAGCTAATTCTAGCATTGCATCATCTGCCTCAGCACAAGTTCCTTGGCACCTCTGGTTGTGGCTGTCACAGCCACTCGCTAGAGGGCTACAGCACCCACACCCACGCCGTTGGGGCAGGGGCAGACCAGGTTGGCAATTTATCCATCTCATCCATTTCTATGTTTGCCCTGGAGCTTTCCTGCTGCACCGCCTCCCCCTATATTCCTCATTTGAACTTCCTTTAAGCTCTAAGGGAAAAATAATTTTGGGATGTTTCCTACACTCGTGACCTAACCATTCCTTCCCCAAGTTCAGGGTGAGTGAAGGAAGGAAAGCGGTTTCTGCTCCCAGCGCGGCGCCTAGCCCGCCGGGGACAGGAGGTGTAGGAGGAGAAGTGTCCCGAGGAGTGCGGACGCGGCCACTGCTGTGCGTTGCGGCCGATCTGGGGCGGTCCCGACTGACGGCTCTCGTAATTGGCTGCCGCGGGAGGGGGCGTGGCAAGGCGGACAGGCGGCTGCCAGCCGCTCTCGCCTTTTTAGGGTTCCGCCCCATCTCCGAGAGCAGCGCTCCGATTGGCTTTGGAAGCCGTCCCTCAGCGCCTAGGCCTCGGGGCTGTGAAAGTGCTCCCCAGGTCGAAGCGCCGGGGAGGGGACAAGTTGAGGGCCGAAGGCAACTCCTGATTGGTCCAGACGCCTTGGGGGCGGGGCCGGACGTGTCCCTGACTGACCTCACGCTGCCCGCAGGCGCTTACCCTTCTCGGCGGAGCTCCAGGTTTCCGCGTCTGACTCCGCCCGGCACTTTCCCTGGGCCCTGCCCGGGCTAGGCGGTGGCGTGCTGGGCTCCGAGGGGCCGCGAGCTCCCAGACGCCCGCCGCGGGAATGCTCTTCCCTTTCCCTTCTAGTTCCTCGCCCACTACTCTCTTCCTCGTGTCGATCTTGTGGGATCGGGTGTTCTGGCACAGGACCTGACTACAGCCTCCGCGCGGCAGGACGGGAGAGGGCCAGAGGTTTGGACTTGGGACGGGAGAGGCGTACACTGCTTTGACAAAGAGGGAGGGTTCCCAAAGAAAGGGTCCCCGATACCCCGCGGGGAAACCTGTGTAGAGACCGGCGACTTCATCGAAAGTCAACTAAAGCTCCGATGGCGCAGGGCTGTGCAGGAAGGCAGCGCGGTTCTTAACAGTTTCGTTTCTTTCCTTTCCCTGTCCATCTCCAAACCCAAATATTCAGACTCGACAGGGTTTTTGCAGACTCCGCTGAGGGGCAGTGCTGGAACGTGAGCGGTAGGGCTGAGGGACGGCTCCGGAGGCTCGCGATGATGGAACCCGGTGAGCATTCAGGTGAATGCTGGAGCACGCAGCTTTCGGGGACATTTAGTTTAACTTCCTCCGGGGGTCCTTAGGAGCCCTCTGACCGGGACTGGGTGATCCAGAACCGAGGTGAAAAAGAGACGCAATCGCGTGAAAGGGGGCGGCGATACCCCACAGACCTCCAGGGGGCAGCATGAACCAGGAGATAACGCGGTTCTCGGTCAGCTCCAGCCCCTGAGCCGTCGCTCAGGCTTTGGCTTGCCCTCTCGCGCTGAAGCTTTCCTCAGCCCCCAGATGCTCGGTTCTGTGGCTTAGATGGGGCCTTGTGAGCCCCAGGCTGAAGCTCATAATTTCTGGACAACATCACCACCCCTCAAACTTCTCCCTCACTTGTTTTGCTGATCATGGGTGGACACACTGCCCTCACAGGCTCAGAAGCACTGGAACCACTCCCTAGGACAGAGCTGTGTCAATATCCTCCTTCCCTCTGCTCATCCCTGAGACCGGTGTCTGTATCTGGTACACGGGTCCCTCATCATATAGGAAGGACTTGGAGGTGTCCTCATGGGCTGTAATGCCCCTCTCCCCCATTGCTATTCATGGATCTCTGTCCTTTAAAGCAGTGTAATTTCCCCCCTATTTCTCTACCTTTGTGCCCTCACCTTAATCTAAGTTGTTTCTTAACTGGGCTTTCTGGGAAACATTTACTCGGTGTTCAACAGCACTGTTTCTGCATAATATGGAAGGCTGCCTACTTTAGCACAATTTCAGGCCTACCGAATATGGACATGTGCCCAGAGGACAAAAGAAAGAAAGGACATCATCCTTTCTTCCCATCCTATAAATTGGGCCCATCTACCCTCCACTTAAGAAAGGTGGCTTTTCTGATTTTAGGATATCAGGCATTATGGAAAGCAGGCAAACTGACTGCATTCCAAAATATAGGAGTTTAACTTAGCGTAAAGATACAAGGAAAGGGGCCTGGCGTGGTGGCTCACGCCTGTAATCCTAGCACTCTGGGAGGCTGAAGCAGGTGGATTGCTCAAGGTCAGGAGTTCAAAACCAGCCTGAGTCAGACCCGTCTCTACTATGAATAGAAAGAAATTAATTGGACAACTAATATATATAGAAAAAGTCAGCCGAGCATGGTGGCACATGCCTGTAGTCCCAGCTACTCGAGAGGCTGAGGCAAGAGGATTGCTTGAGCCCAGGAGTTTGAGGTTGCTGTGAGCTAGGCTGACGCCACAGCACTCACTCTAGCCTGGGCAACAAAGCGAGACTCTGTCTCAAAAAAAAAAAAAAAAGATACAAGGAAAGACAGAGACACAAGACTAAGACAAAACTTTGGGGAGAGGGAAGATAGAAATCGGCTCTCTTCATCCTGGGCATAATGGACGCAGTTACTCATGTTACACACTAGTGTTGACACAGTGTTTTATGTCCAGTGTTCATTAACCAACAAATCTTTATTGGTGCCCTCCCTGCGTTCTGTGGTAGGCACTATGGATTTGGCAGAGAATAAATCAAAGTCCCTGATCTCAGAGAGCACATATTTCATCTCATTGAATTCTTACACCAGCCCTGTGAGGTGTTCTTCCTATTTCAAGTAATGAACTTGAATTTCAAACAATGAGCTCAAAACCCTACAGCCTCTCAGTGGCTTGAACCTTCTGTACCCACATTCACCTTTTGTTCCATGACTCCAGGGTGGAAATCATGGAGCCGAGGAGGCAGGCAGTTGTAGAGAAGCATCAGATTAATAAGTAAGATTATTGGAAGGATATTTACAGAACTGAAGGAAAAGCACAGATGGTCCTTGCAAAGGACAGAAGCCAGGACAGTTGCATCTAGGTAGCAAGGAGCACTGGTCCATGCTTCTACCTTGGGTGAAAGGAAGAGAACTCTGGCTTAGGTTGGGTCAGGTGCCCACACTCAACTGAGGCAGGGGTGGGGGGAGGGTCCCTTGACGAATAGTACTACCAGCCTGTCCAGTGTTGGAGGATAGTGGCCCTGATGCAAAATGGGATCCTGCTACCAGAAGAATGGGGAGTAGATGCTAGGTGGCAAAGTCCGATAGATGCCCACATGCTCAAATCACAATTCCATCATGCGCAGACATGCAACTCTCTGAGTATTAATTAGAGTAGTACCAAATCTCTTTCCTTCTCACCATTATGGTACATGTAGTAGTTACCTTTACTTTTCTCCTTGTTTTCTCATAAGACTATCAAGACCAATCATTTTTTAATAAAGAAACAAAAGCAAAATTGTTTATTGTCTTAGTCTATTCAAGTGCAAACAAGTAATATTAAGTACAACTCAGAGAAGAGTCGCTGGAGAAGGACCAAGTGCAACTTCAAATAAATAACTCTGTGGGTGTGTGCTTGGACACATGTGAAGGAAAATACATTTGTCCTACCCCAACTCCCAAGTCATGACCATGGCCCTCTCAGCAGAAGTTTACTCCATCTCCTCTGGAAGAAGTTTATAAAAATACAGATTTAAAAAAATGTGATAGCGGTCCTGATAAGGTGGCTCACACCTGCAATCCTAGCACTCTGGGAGGCCAAAGCAGGAGGATCACTCAAGGTCAGGAGTTAGAGACCATTCTCAGCAAGAGCAAAACTCCATCTCTACTAAAAAATAGAAAAAATATGCAGGCACAGTGGCACGCGCCCGTAGTCCCTTCTACTAGGGAGGCTGAAGCAGCAGGATCGCTTGACCCCAGGAGTTTGAGGTTGCAGTGAGCTATGATGATGCCACTGCACTCTAGCTGGGGTGACAGCAAGACTTTGTTTCAAAAAAAAGTGATTTTGGAGCAAAGTAAAGCCTTTGCTCTTGTTCCCATATTTTGTTTTATTAATTTAGTAAAAATATATATATATATATTTTTTGAGACAGGGTCTCGCTTTTGTTGCCTAGGCTAGAGTGAGTGCTGTGGCGTCAGCCTAGCTCACAGCAACCTCAAACTCCTGGGCTCAAGTGATCCTCCTGCCTCAGCCTCCCAGGTAGCTGGGACTACAGGCATGCGCCGCCATGCCCGGCTAATTTTTTCTATATATATTAGTTGGCCAATATCTTTCTTTCTATTTATAGTAGAGATGGGGTCTCGCTCTTGCTCAGGCTGGTTTCGAACTTCTGACCTCCAGCAATCCTCCCACCTTGGCCTCCCAGAGTGCTAGGATTACAGGCGTGAGCCACCACACCCAGCCTAATTTAGTAAAAAATATTTTTTTTGAAAAGCAAACAAATCACGTACCTTATATGGGAACAGTTTATGATAAATATGAGATACCAAATATATAGCCCCTGACACAGAGCAAGTCCTTAGGAAATGTTAGTTCCTCTCTGTTCCTGTGTGATATGAAGGGCATCCCAGGGCCAGTGTTACTTCCTGGTGGCTTCCCTGACCTAAGTAAGTGCTGTGTGTCCCATTGAAGAAGTCTGTCTTCCAAGTTTCTAACACCACATCCCATGTCCTCTGCTTCTGGGGCTCTCTCATCTTAAAAGCATAAAGTGTCATTGTCTGTAGGAGCTAGAAAAGAACCTTCTGAACAAATATCTGCCTTGGGAATGATGACATAGCTGAGCTGAAAGGCCAATTAGTTTTCTTCCCCTGACTGACTCAATCTTGAGGGCTGGGGATTCATTTCATGCTTCCATCCAAATAGTTACAGGGCATTGTCACTGACTACCAGCTCTTTCTCCCATCTTTTCTCCAAATGTCACATCCTTGGTCACAGCTTTGGTCAGTGGAAGGGCCTTCAGTAGTGGTTCCGATGGAAGCTCAGTGGGAATGAGGAGAGCCCCTGCTCCCTGAGCCCTGAGACAAAGCTTGAGAGGGAAGAGGCTGCTGAGGAGCTTGGCTCTGGCTGTAAGTGGGCAGAGGCGCCTCCCACTACCCCGAGGGCTCGTGGGCAGAGAGTACCATCTTCTCCTGACCTGACTTCCTTTCTGCTCTGAGACATCTTTGGCTCTAACGCAGACCCAGGATCCCAAAGGGCCAGGAGTGAGAATGGGGAAAAATTACATTTTATTTTCACTAATCTCTAACTGAAATTCAGCATTTTTCTCCAATGATAAATGTAGACAATACATCTATGTAGGTATTTGCAGGATATGTAGTTGTTTCCAGTAGAATTCAGACATTTTGTATCACCTTCCAGTTATTGCAGAAATTTCAAAATGTCATGTATGCTTATCATTAATTGTAGTTAATGGTAGTGGTTAGACTCACCACTGGGTCTTATCACACTTTAAAAAGTTTTTGAATACCGTATTTCAATACAATTGTTTTCCTTTATAATCCCACATATTTTATTTTATGCAGTTGAATACGATTCTGAGATGCCACAGACATCACCAGATTGCCAAAGGCGTACCCAAGGCATATAAGGGTTAAGAACCCCTAGGTCTCTAATGAGGTGGTACAGCTTCCTCGTTTCTATTATTTTACAACCAGAGTCATTAGGAAAGTTTTCTTCATGTTTAAATGTCTGCTTATGAAATTTCTGCCTGTATTTTCTTGTCTGTTTCATTATCGTTCAAGTTCAATTATTCATTAATTTGCCAAATATTTAGGAAACACATCACGTGCAAAATAATCCTCACTCACAGTGCTGCCCGGCCCCCATCACGAGCTGATAGAGCAGCTGAACTGGTTACTCACACAGGGCACACAGGCTGTCATTTGCCAAGGTCAGAGCAGAGGGAAGGTTGTCCTGGGTGCAGGAATAAGAGTTTGCATTGTCTGTAGAGAATTTATACATAATTCTAAACACAACTTTTTTTTTTTTTTTTTTTGAGGCAAAGTCTCACTCTGTTTCCCAGGCTACAGTGAGTGCCGTGGCATCAGCCTAGCTCACAGCAACCTCAAACTCCTGGGCTCAAGTGATCCTCCTGCCTCAGCCTCCCAAGTAGCTGGGACTACAGGCATGTGCCACCATGCCTGGCTAATTTATATATATATATATATATATATATATATTAGTTGGCCAATTAATTTCTTTCTATTTATAGTAGAGACGGGGGTCTCGCTCTTGCTCAGGCTGGTTTCGAACTCCTGACCTTG